>JAJHSJ010000974.1:0-49933 GCA_021015155.1 Magnolia officinalis | reverse complement strand
GGTAAAATGTTAATTTTGGGTAAGGAGATGAGCATCAAAGTAAATACACTTTAACCGAACACTTAACGTTTGAAAAAAGAGAATTCCACATACTTAAGGGACGTCGTCCCAAAGAGGGGGAGTGCCACGTGACCGGCGGCAACCTCGCTGCTGTCGGTCCCCACTTAAACTCCTTACTTTGGTAGGAAGCATCTTTCAAGCGTGTGGAAACTCTGTTGTGAGGGTTGATGCTTTGAGGTTTTGATTATTTCACTGATTGGGCTTGTTTTAGGGCTTGGGTTTGGGCTTAATTAAATGAGTTGACTAGGTTGTGGGGTTGAGTAGGCTAACCCAATGAGTTAACTCAGCGAGTTGACTTGGTGAGTTAACTCACCGAGCTGACTCAAGGCTCTACGGTTTTAGGTTACTAGGGTTCAGGGTTAGGCTAACTGGGTTGACTAGGTTGAATGGGCTGAGTTTAGGGTTTATGACTAGGGTTCTAGGGTTTAGGCCTCTAGGGTTAGGGTTTAGGATTGGGGTTCGGTTGTCCATTCATCAGTTCTAACTCAATCAGCTTATCAACTAGGGTGGGGTCTCTACAGATGCCCCTTTTTGATAGAGGTTGTGTGCAATCGAATGCCAAAGCGAGTGAACACCTCACCTTTGCCAGTCAGTCATGAATTGCGATATGGAATCTTTATCTACCATTGTATCTGTGTCAACTAGTTGTCTAGAAATGGATAACTCACACATATCGCGAGAAGTTGAGGAAAACGTTGTGATTGTCCCTGCGTAGGCCGCCAATTGCAACCCTTTCACTCTTGATTGGTATTAATATCGGAAAGGTACAATAGTGCTCATGCGCTTTCTATGACCTTACGATGATATTAACCTAATACTGGATTGTTCGTTGCTTCCCAGATCACTCCAGGAGTGTTTGTTTTGTTTGATCATCAAAGTGGTTAGCTATCATGAGCTTTCTGCATACTTATGGGGAATTCACTATGCCGACTTGGACGTAATTAAATTCTGCAAGCATCCACGCATAGGTATGTGCGGGTGACCTCTTTCTATGCAATCTTCTAATTTTGACACTTTGGTTACAATTTATCTTTTTTGCCGCTTGAATGATTTTTTCTGACTAGTCTTATCCTATCATCTTTTCATAGCATTAGCATTTGATACAATGGAGCTATCATTGCAGTTCAGTCCAATCGTATTTTGATGTGCATTCGAATCTGATGATTTCCGAGGAAATTGCGAGATATCAAATCTTATTTGATTTTGCATTAACTCCCACCCAGAGATATGGAAGACCTCTTAGTGCCTCGGAAGTCTGACGTTTCATTTTGAAAATGTTTTGTGATTTTGAAAGTCGTCCCATTCTAGGGAGTGATATTTTGTAGGGGTTTTTATTGAAAGATAATTTTGAAATGTGTTCAGCTATTGGCTGTCTTCATTAGGGATGCCTATGAGACTTTAAGTACGTTGGGTTTTATTGAAAATATGTGAGGGGTTAGTGCGCATGCTAGTTGTAATGGGGATTGACTTAGCCAGGGATTATGAATTTTGAAGATGTTGTATTTTATTGCTTGGATTTTAGTTGTCACAATCGGGATTGAGATCTGCTAGGAATGGTTCATTTGATGCAAGTATGTTTGGTGATTATGATCAAGACTCCGATTAGAGATGGTTGATATGGCTTCATCGTCTCACAAGGCAATCCGACTTGATTATTTTTGAGTTGATCCGGAAAATTGGTTATGATCAACTCTAACTTTCATGAATAATACAAATCGACCACTGAGATAATGAGTTTGCCAAGGTGGGTCCCGGAATCAGCTTGATTGGATGATTGCACATCTTATTAACGGAAATTTTGTTGAATCCAGATCAATGAGTCTTTGCACGTTAGCCGTCCATTACATGTCCACCCATGGGCTAGTTTGGATATCATGCCAGTGTGGTTTTTGCCTTAGGGTCCATTTGAAATGGGTCCTACAACTTGGACGGTTTATGGCCCATTCAAAGTGGGTCCTACTACTTGTGTTCTCTTCAGAAGTATCAAAGTTTTCATTTCAATATGGCGGGAAGAAATGGTCTGTCTAGTCAGCCATTCCCAACCCTCGATCTGAGGATTTGCACATACTACTTGAATTTTCAGATAGTGCTAGTAGGGCCAACGTTCAAGTAATCCAGAACATTGATCTTTTGCATAGGACCGAATGTGGACCACACTGCAAAAAAGTCCCAAGATTAGAAGACCCCATCCACCATTCATTAGCTATTCTCAGTTGAATGTGGACTGTTGGAATCTCATCTTAATTATCTATTTGTAGGCCACATACTGAAAGGTTAGAATTGTTCCATCAAGGAGAGTCGTGACATAGTTCATCCACAGATGGGTCTAAAAGCCAATGGTCTAGATTACTGAAAAACAGGCCTTCCTTGGCATAACTGCAAACTCGAGTATAAGAGATCTGAACCAAACATTAGGTGGGCCAGCCCACCAAAGTACCCTGATCTGCAAATAAAGCCGATTTGCTCATCGGGTGGCCCAGAGTCACCACAGATCGAAATAGTGTACTATGTAAAACATAGGGGTGGACCCGACCGTTTTACCCATGGGCCACTAATACCACTCGAACCTGACCCACCCATCAATCCAGGCCTGACCCACTACCTATTTGGCCTAAATGGGCCATATTTTCTAATTCATGCTCAATCCAAAAATCAAAAGTTCAACCTGGGCTCATCTTTTGAGCCAGGTTGGGTTGGTTGAACCACCAGTCAGACAGACTCATCACTGGCGCTTCGAAACCGTTCATAAGATAGATCATAGTTCAATATTAAAAATGCCTGGACAATCCTAACCATTGAGTCACGTCGGTCTGAGTATGTATGTACGAGTCTAGTCAGGTTTTGACTCGGCCCAAACACAGAATTTTATTCGGGTTGTAAAAGTCCAATTTGAACCAAACCCAAATGCAAAATTTTAGTTGAGCCAGTTGGTTTGGGTCAAACCAACCATGGTCCAATTAAAGGTTGAATAAGTAGGCCCCAGCTGGTTCTTGATCATTGGTGGGCCGAATAATCAGCTAGTGGGCCCCAGCTGGACTTCACTGCATGTCTTGCTCACTTCATGGGCTCCACGGATTAGGCCTTAGCTCATGAGCTGGATTTAGAGAATGTTTTGACCCTACCTTGGTCTAATTAATGGCTAGGAGACAGTGGGCCAGGTTAACCCTTAGGTAAGTTGATGTGGGTCTGACTAGGAGTTTTGACGGGTTAAATGGCCCACCTGATAGTTGGGTTGGTGTGATATTTTGATTCGTTGATTATCACAGTGGGGTGCCCACTAATAGATAGGTTGCATATCATATATACACCAGGTGGGCCCCAGTATGTTAGTAGCTTTTGTCATGGAATTCACTGCCCATGAGATTGTGAAAAGGTCCCTCACTGAAAGATCCAGGCCACTAGATCGGCCTGATTTTCGTAATTCATACGAGGTCATAATCGTGGGGTGGTCCACCCTTTCGTAGGGATAGGATACTCTACATACGTGACAGGTTGGGCGGGCAGAGAGCGGTTGTAACATAACTTATGATACAGCTACTGCATCTGATCATTTCTCTGTACCATACTCAAATTCCAACGTTATACTAGCACATTTGGGTTTCACATGCAACGTTGCATGCCCGATGAATCGGCCATTCTGATTTTCGCCATGAAAATGATCTAGATCTGTCCGATTATTTCGATGGCTGAGATGTTGTAAATAAGAGACAATGATCTATTTCCAAGCCGTTAATTTGGTGGCTCTACCCTGGCCAAAGAATCAGGCTGGTTCACCGTCCATTTATCAGGTGGGGCAGGTGTACGTTGAATGTAGATCATTGGCCAATAACTATTACAATTTTGGCTTGTCTGATGAGGGGGCCGACCTGATTTTTGACAAGGGATTGGTAATAGTATGGACCGTTAGGAAAAAAAAAAAAGATTTTTGACTTGTGCTCTCACTGGCTAATTTGGGTTTAGTTTAGTTCCACAATGCATTTTCAATGAGAAATCTAAGCATTTTTATGAGAATTCTTTGCTTGATGTGGATATTGAAATCTAAGAGTATGTCATGGGATAAATCTTACCCATGCACATTATTCATGTTCGTGTGCGCAGCGCAGCATAACTTTGTCTTAGCCTTTCTTTACATTGGTGAGGTGATGTGCATGTTTATGTGGATAGAGAGCCATATGTTGAGGGCCGTTGCACAAAACCTTAGGATCTAATATCCCAAAAACACCGGAATTATGGGATAATAAAACAATGAAATAAATCAAAGCACAAACCACACGATGCAAGAGATTTTTACGTGGAAAATCCTTAAAGAGGTAAAAACTACGGGACCTCGTCCAGAGCAACAATTCACTATGAAGTAGAACGTTACAACCGATCACAAGCACATACCGCTTGGATCAATCCTTCTTCACTCACGCAGGAGCGGATAAACAATAAGAGAATAAAGAAAAATGGAGAGATCTCACCGATCATGAGGACGTAGAAGCACTAAGACGTCGACTGCGAAGTAGATCACCTCTACGAGCAAAATCTCCCTTCCACAAGCTTCCTCTCTCTCTCACACCTTTGATAGCCCTAAACCCTTTAGCAAATCCTTGCAAAGATTTAGGAAACTCTCTTCCATACCCTAGAACAGCCACACACCGCTTGGATCAATCTTTCTTCACTCACGCAAGAGTGGATAAACAATAAGAGAATAAAGAAAAACGGAGAGATCTCACCGATCACGAGGACGTAGAAGCACTGAGACGTCGACTACAAAGTAGATCACCTCTACGAGCAGAATCTTCCTTCCACAAGTTTTCCCTCTCTCTTTCTTCTCTCTCTCTCTCTCTCACCTTTAGCAAACCCTTGCAAAGCTTTAGAAAACTCTCTTGCATACCCTAGAACAGCCCTAGGGACCCATATTTATAGTTTTGGAAACTCTTTTCCGCACATCTGTGAAAACCGCCTCAAATTTACGCAGTCCGCAGAAAATCCGGACATGAATCTGTGTAACCTGTACTGGTCGAGCGGACCCTCGACTGGTCGAGCAGACTCCTCGACTGGTCAAGTAGTGCGAAAGAATTAACACAATCGGTCGCTGGACTTTGAGTCGAGCGCCACTCGACTAGTCGAGTACCACCCTCGACCGGTCGTGCGAGGCACTCGACCGGTCGAGCCATAAGGAAAAAATTCCATCAAATCTCCCCTTTTTGACTCAGGAGGAATTCACCTTCTTCAAGCTAGCCCGATTTCTACAAACCTCAAACTTGCCCTTGAACAAAACTTTGGTCATCATGTCTGACCCGTTATTGTCCGTGTGGACCTTATCAAGATGTAACACCTGTTCTAAAGTATCCCTGATCCAGTGATACCGAATCTCTATTTGCTTCGACTTGGAGTGCTGATTTGGATTCTTGCTCAAGTGTATAGCACTTTGACTATCGCAATAGACCACGTGCTGCTCCTGCTTTAGGCTAAGTTCTTGCAGGAACCTCTTCATCCAAAGCGTTTCTTTACATGCCTATGTAACCGCAATGTACTTGGCCTCTGTCGTTAACAATGTTACGACCTTCTGTAGCTTGCTCTGCCAAGAGACCGCTCTCCCTGCAAACGTGAACATGAACACCGATGTAGACTTCCTGGAGTCTATGTCACCTGTCATATTTGCATTTGTGTAGCCCTCTAACACAGGTTTTCCGTCACCATAACATAAGCTCAACCTAGATGAGCCTCTTAGATACCACAGTATCTACTTCACCACTGCCCGATGTTCTTTACCAGGATTGGCAAGATACCGGCTGATAACACCAACCACATATACTATGTCTGGGCACGTACATACCATAGCATACATCAAACTTCCTACTGCTGACGCGTAGGGTATCTTTTGCATCTTATCCACCTCTGCTTTCGTCTTGGGACACTGCCTGTCGCTCAATCTGAAGTGACCATCCAGTGGAGTACTGACTAGCTTCGCTGCATTCATATTGAACCGCTCTAGGACTTTCTCAATATACCGCTCTTGTGACAACCAAAGCTTTCTGCTGCTTCTGTCACGAGTTATCTCCATTCCTAAGATCTGTTTAGCCGGGCCCAAGTCTTTCATCGCAAACGACTTGCCCAACTCCTGTTTCAGCCTGTCAATCTTCTTGATGTCTTTACTCATGATGAGCATGTCGTCAACATATAACAACAGAACTAAGAAATCACCATCTGAGAACTTGCGCGTGAACACACAGTGGTCCGACTCCGTTCTGTCATACACATGCTTTAACATGAACGAATCGAACTTCTTGTATCATTGCCTTAGAGTTTGTTTCAACCCATACAAGTTCTTCTTTAGCCTTCACACCATATGCTCTTTGCCTTTTACTTCGAACCCCTCTGGTTGGTGCATGTAGATCTCTTCTTCCTGGTCACCATGGAGAAAGACAGTTTTAACATCTAATTGCTCTATCTCCAAATCCATGCTAGCCGCCAACCTAAGCAACACCCGTATGGTGTCCTTTTCACCACTGGTGAGAATATCTCCTTAAAGTCTATACATTTCCTCTGACCAAACCCTTTCACCACAGTTTGACCTTGAACCTCGTTTGTGAATTCTTCTACTCAATCTTCTTTCTGAACACCCACTTGTTACTAAGAACTTTCTTACCCTTAGGTAATTTCACCATATCATAGGCGTGGTTCTTATGCAAGGATTCCATCTCTTCTTACATAGCTTTCAACCACTCCCCCTTATGATCGTCAGCTAGGGCCTCAAAATAATCTTGTAGCTCCCCCCTATCAGTGAACATAATGTACTCATGCGGCGAGTACCTCTTGGATGGCTGTCTGTCCATAAATGACCTCCTCACCTGTGGCTCAACAGGTGGATCAGGTGGGGGCTGCTCCCTCGGTCCATCTTCTGTAGGAACTCCCTCGTCCTCTGCACCTTGTTGTACTCCCCCGTCATCAGGTACCACGGGAGGAATAACCGGATCTATATCCTCTAGCTATCCTGAATTAGGCTGCGACTTTTCTGGCTTACAAATGTTTTCAATACATTGGTCTTCAAAGAAAACTACATCTCTGCTCATGACGAGCTTCTTCTCAGTCGGATCCCACAATACGTAACCAAACTTTTCATCACCGTACCCCAAGAACACACATTGTCTGATCTTTATGTTGAGCTTGGACCTCTCGTCCTTTGGTACTTGAACGAATGCCCTACATGCAAACACCCTGAGATGACTGTACGATAGATTTTTTCCAGTCAACACCTTCTCAGGTACTTCTCCATTCAACGGGGCTGATGGAGACCTATTTATCAAATACACTGTCATGTGTATTGCTTCTCCCTAGAACATCTTGGGCAACTTCGCATGGGATAACATGCATTTGATTCTCTTTACAATTGTGCGATTCATTCGCTCAGCCACACCATTATGCTGGGGGGTCTTGGGATCCGTCTGTTGATGCCGTATACCCAGGGACTTACAATATTCATGGAAGCCACAAATGTATTCACCACCATTGTTAGTGCGGATGCACTTCAATGATATACCTGTCTCTCTGTCAACCATAGCATGAAACAATTTAAACACACCAAAGACCTCGTCCTTGGATTTCAAAGCATAAACCCAAACCCTCCTAGATGCATCATCTATAAAAGTGACAAAATACAATGCCCCACCCAAGGTTTTTGTCCTCATAGGACCACAAACATCAGAATAAATCAAATCTAATGCAAGCACTTTATTAACATGAGAAGCATATGTAACAAATGAAACTCTATGTTTTTTTCCTGATAAACAATCAATATACTAGAAGGAGCCGCTTCTTTGCTAGTAACTGAAGCCCTTTTTCACTCATGTGGCCTAGATGCCTGTGCCACATGTCAATAGCTAAATCTTTCGCTGTGTTCAACCCAACCTTGTACATACTGACACTTGTCTTGTAAAGGGTACAACACTTCTTTCATCTGGCTGCAATCAATAAACCCTTGATGAGCTTCCAACGCCCACCAGCAGAACGACTTTCATAGCCATCATCATCCAACCTTCCTGTCGACATCAAGTTGAGGCGAAGGTCTAGAATGTGCCTCACGTCCTGAGAAACAATGTGCAACCTAGATCGGTCTTCACACAAATATCACCGCGTCGCCATCTGAAACGACCGCAGTGGAATCTGATTCATCTTCCTTCTCCTTTCCATTTCATTTCTTGTCATTCTTTTTCTCATGACATTCATGTTTGTAGTGGCCTTTCTTGCCACAATTCCAGCATTCAACATCCTTTTGGTACTTGACTTGCCTCTTGATTTATCTCGGGCCTTCCCGCCCTTTCTGTTCTTTCCTCTCCCCTGATCTTGTGTCACAAGGGCCTCTTGCTGAGTAGACCCCTGAGACTTCCTCCTTGTTTCCTCATTGAAGAGACAACTAGTTACCTATTCCATTGACATCTTTCCGTCTGTCGCGGAGTTACTCAGAGACACCACCAATGTCTCCCAACTATCAAGCAATGAGTTAAGCAATAGCAAAGCCTGTAATTCATCGTCCAGGACTATCTTCATAGCGGAGAGCTGGTTCAATATATTGCTGACTTCATTCATGTGCTCAGTCACAGAACCACCATCTTTGAACTTGAAATTCACAAGTCGTCTTATCAGAAAAAATCTTATTGCTGGCTGTCTTCCTCTCATACAACCCTTGCAATTTCAGCCATAAGTTAGCAGCTCAGGTTTCCGTAGACACATGGTGGAATACGGAATCGTCCAGCCATTGTCTAATAAACTCCACCACCCTTCCAATCATCATCTGACATATCCTTTGACTTTGATGATATGCCTTAAATTGGAGAATACAAGTCCTTGCAATAAAGCAAGTCCTCCATCTTACCCTTCCATATAGTCCAGTTATAACCATTAAGACTGATCATCCTTGATGAGCCACCTTCCATAATTCGGAACTGATCCCACTCCGTTCAACCAACCCAAACGCTCTGATACCACTTTGTTGGGGGTCGTTGGACAAAACCTTAGGATCTAGCCTCCCAAAAACACCAGAATTATGGGATAATAAAGCAATGAAATAAATCAAAGCATAAACCACATGACACAAGATATTTTTACGTGGAAAACCCTCAAAGAGGTAAAAACAACGGGACCTCGTCCAGAGCAACAATTCACTATGAAGTAAAACGTTACAATCGATCACAAGCACACACTGATTGGATCAATCTTTTTTCACTCACGTAGGAGTGGATAAACAATAAGAGAATAAATAAAAATGGAGAGATCTCACCGATCACAATGACGCAGAAGCGCTGATACGTCGACTGCGAAGTAGATCACCTCTACAAGCAGAATCTCCCTTCCACAAGCTTCCTCTCTCTCTCTCTCTCTCTCTCTCTCTCTCTCTCTCTCTCTCTTTCTCCCTCTTTCTCTCACACACTTTTGATAACCCTAAACCCTTTGGCAAACTCTTGCAAAGCTTTAGGAAACTTTCTTGCATACCCTAGAATAGCCCTAGAGACCCATATTTATAGTTTTGGAAACTCCTTTCCGCACCTCTGTGAAAACCACCTCAAATTTATGCAGTTCGGACAAAATTCAGATATGAATCTGCATAACCTCGATTGATCGAGCAAGGTCCTCGACCGGTCGAGCGGACCCTCGACCAGTCAAGCAAACTCCTCGACTGGTCGAGCAGCGCAGAAGAATTAACACAATTAATCGCTGGACTTTGAGTCGAGCGTCACTCGACTGATCGAGCACCACTCTCGACCGGTCATGCGAGGCACTCGACCGGTCAAGCCATGAGGAGAAAATCCTCATCACCATCATGCACTAACACAGTAATAAAATGAGTAGGGTCACATTCTTGTTCATATGGATAGAGAGCCCTGTGCTAGTACAAATAATAAATAAGTTGACATGCACCGACGCATCATTAATATGTCATCCACATGTGCCTTGAGGCTCAATAGCTACTTTTTATCTTTCTATAGAGATCTTTTTTATTATTTTAGAAACCACTCTGAAAATTTGCTCTCCTTTCCCTCTTTGATTTTTCCTCTTAGTTTTTTATGCAACATTTCTACCTGATCGAAACCGTTGATGTTGAACGAGAGCTGTTGTATTTTGAGGGTAGACTTGTTGAGACAAGTGCATCAAAATCTTTCTTGTGAAGGCAAATTCGTATTTAAGATAACGAACAGTAACATGCTTCACTTTCCCAATTATTCATTTATCATTTTTTACTTTTGATTTTTAGATTTTTTTTTTTTTTGTATCTTTATTTTCCATCCAACATGGACCACCTGATCGACAGTTTGGCATTCCACCCAGGTGGGTCCATTGGGACCAGTGGACGCGTGTGAGGTGGTGGGTTTTTTGAATGTGTACCATCATGTATACTAGTTTAGAAGATAAATGCAACCAAAGGGAAGTTTTTTTGCGACGATTAAAACTTTTAGCGACGAATTATTTTGTCGCTAAAAAATAAATGTTAAACTTTTAGCAACAATAGTTTTCGTCACTAAAAAATTACAAAACTTTTAACGACGAAAATTTTCGTCACTAAAAAATAAATGTCAAACTTTTAGCGACGATAATTTTCGTCGCTAAAAAATGAATGTTAAAAATTACAAAACTTTTAGCGACGAAAATTTTCGTCGCTACGATAATTTTCGTCGCTAAAAAAATTCCAAAGCTTTTAGCGACGAACATTTTCGTCGTAAAAAAATTACAAATATTTAAAAAACGTTTACCTATGAAAAGTTTCGTAGGTAAAAGTCTCTTTTAAAAAATAATAATAATAATCCAGCTCAAAATTCCGCACAAAATTCCTGATATACACTTGTTACAATTTATTTCATCATATTCATCGTGATATACACCTGTTAGATAATATATTTCATCATATTCACATTCACATCCATCTAAACATGTTTATTTGACATCCAACATGTTCATAATATCAAAAAGATATAAATGAAGAGATATCTCATAACCTAAAGTGGACACATCAAATCCATGGTGTTGTTGTTCAACACACATCATAATGGGGTCCACAAAACTTACTAACATCAATTCTTAGGTTCTCACGAGGTCAGTAAGTTGGGTCACAATTTTGACCAGAATATTTGGCCCATTTTATATGTCTGATCCGTTCACTCTATTTTACTGATCATTACCCTCAATTTGACTAGTTACTCGCCCCGATCATGCTACACATGAGAAAGATATTGGGCAAACAAGATTGATCAACAATTTAAGTGAATTTTGATTTAAACATCTGAAGTTATTTACTCTTCAATCTGGACTGATCAGATTGTCCAAAAATGGTTAAAGGTTGTTCATAATATCAAAAATATATGAATGAATAGAAAACACAAACATCAGCTTGATCCAAAATTTCTATGGCCTCCAAGAAATTTTAAATAGTAGAGGTTCAATCACACTATTTCTTGTGGTGTGGTCCACTTGAGCTTTGGATATGCTTCCTTTTTTTTCTTTAGACTTCAAATTATCTGTTAACATGGATGAATGGAGTGGATAAAATAAATAAATAACAGTGGACCCCACAGAGTTTACTCTGGTAAGGATAACGAGTAACTCATCTAAACATAGTGGAGAAGGGTTTCCTTAAAACTTCATAATCATATATTGGGCATGCCTAAATGTGATTCACATATCCAACCCACTCATTATGTGTGTCCCACTTGGATGAGGGGTCAAACCAAGTTTCAACCGCATCCAAAACTCATGTGGGCCCCACCAAGTGCTTTTATATTTTTTAGGATGTCTTCACATAGTTTTAGATGGTATGGCCCACTTGAGTTTCGTATACAGATGATTTTTGAGAAATCTCACAACCTAAAGGGGACACATCAAATCCACGATGTTGATGTTCGATACACATTATGATGGGGCCCACAAAACTTACTAACATCAATTCTTAGGTACTCACGAGGCCAGTAAGTTGGGTCACAATTTTGACCAGAATATTTGGCCCACTTTACATGTCTAGTCCATTCACTCTATTTTACTGATCAATACCCTCAATTTAACTAGTTACTCGCCTCAATCAGACTACATATGAGAAAAGATATTGGGCAAATAAAATTGATCAACAATTTGAGTGAATTTTGATTTAAACATCTGAAGTTATTTACTCTTCAATCTAGACTCTGATCAAATTATCCAAAAACAGGTTCAATTAGTGGATGTACATAATAATTTAGTAATTTTATTTTTCACAGATAAATTTCAATTTCATTTTAAAAATAACATTTTTTTTTTCAAAAAGTATATATTTTCTCTTTTAACAAAATTTCATTTTTATTAAGAAATATTTCAAAAAATATTTAAAATACAAATTCTGAATTTTTTTTTTCAAAATCTCAAAAATTTTCTCATATTTTAATTTTTTTCTCAAAAATTTCAAATTGCCGTTTTTTTTCTTTAAAAGAATCATTTTGTCAAAATTTTTCTTTAACATTGTTAAAATTTCTAACTTCTCAATATTCTTTTTCATGTGATATTAAAAATCATTTAAATATTACCTTTTAATTATATATATTAAAAAAATTTCTACTCATATGATATATATATACACACATTTTTACCGACAAAAATTTTAAAAAATTAAAACATTTTTACATTATTACCGACGGTTTTCAGCTGTTGGGAAAAAGATTTAGGAAAAACACTTTTAGCGACGAACATTTTCATCGATAAAAGTCTTACCGCATACATTTCCAGCACAGCGCGAAATTTTTTTGGTGGAAATTCAAAAGACCCTGTAACGCCCCGGATTTCGTAACCCGAGTTTTGTACTCGCTTTCCGAAATCCCAAGAGTTAACTTACAAGGATAGCCCACATTTCACAGTAATAAATTTTTTTCTTTTCTTTTATAAGCATAAGTGAGCAATCGCAACGGAAGCAAACAAACTACACATGGAGGAAATTTCTAAAATATATCTCGACTTATACAAATGGTTGCCCATAGGGCTTATACAAACTAATGACTCAAAATTTAAATGAAATTATATATATATATATATATATATATATATATATATATATATATATAAAGGGAACTTTAGAATAAAAAGTCACGAGATTATCCAGTTCTTCATGCTCCACATTAAAGTTAACCTGTGCGCCATTTACATAACCTGCACCAACTGAATACGGTTTGATAGCGTCAATGGCTATCACAGTGAGGTATACCCTCCAAGATTACCAAGCATCACAATAGTCAAAAATGGAATTCAAATAACTCAGGAGAATACAATATCCAATGTAATATTCATAAGTAAAATACAAAAATATACAATATATGTTTCCTAAGTGACATATAGGATAATACCACCTGTACATAAGAATACAATCCACTTTACACCCAAATTTCAATCGTCAATTTTATCTTGATTAATGAATGAATGTATGAATGAAATCAGCCTGGGGATGCACATCCAGCTGAACAAATGAATGGACCGTTCAAACAGTTGGCCCATTCATACATGATAATGGGTCTTTCAAACAGTCAACCCATTCAAAATGCAAGAAGGGTCGTTCGAACAGTACACTGGTCTTTCAAACAGTCGACCAGGCACCCGATAACGCCCACGTGCCATGTATGCATGATTAACCGAACCGTTATTAGTTTCATTTACAAACAGAATATTATAAAAGCTCAAAGGTCACTATGGGGGGCGCGCGTAACGCAGCATAGGCCGACAGCTCGGGCATAGTGTCCCATTCCACCATCCCCGGCTCATGAGACTTAAACAAGTAAGATTCTAACACACACATGATTATAAATTATATTTGTAAAATGAAGAATTCAAGACATTCCATTTATAAGAATTTCTATAACTAGTGGCCACTCATGATTCGACACGTAGACATTACCATCACAAGTCTAGATATACTTCCAACAACAAGAGTCCTTCCATTAAGCCACATTGACATCAAGTCCTTCAAGGACACCACCAAATATTACAATCCACAAACCACATGAACACAAATAATCCATGAGATGGTAAGTCTACGACCACATAACATTTAATTTATTCACGATCGTCCACTAGTTCGAGAACACTCCAATATACATATTCACTAACATATAACATTAAATTTTAATTACAACTTGGCACAATCAAGTGTTAAGCTAAATTACATTCAATTCAATATACGTTATCAAGCAAATACACATGTAAGTACACATCCAAACTAAACCAGAGAAAATAATTTCACATTTAAATCCATAGATGTACTTACATGCACATGCTAAACAAATCAAGGAATGTGCACATATAAAGGTGAGTCATCATAAAGTGAAGATCAACGATTCATAACTCGATCATACATGTTAAATACTCATTAACATGATTAAGTAATTAATTCAAAAAGAATTAAATTAACTATTATGAAGAAGGTAAGCTTGAAGGGTGAATCCTCACCTCTTGCTTTGGATCGTGTTCTAGTGTTGATAGGACAAATGCAAGCACCTTAGGATAGAGCTCGAACGGAATCAACACAATTGACTCAATGGTGCTCGAACCGGACTCGGTTGAACTTTGGATGCTCCAATGACTCTTGTCGCACGATCAATCTACACCAGGGGTTTTCTAACCCAAGCCTGACATCCCCAAACTCAAACTCGGCCCCAACTCACTGATTCAGCGAGTCGACTCAATTGAGTCAACACATCCTGACTTGCTATTTTCTTCCCTCCTTTTCCTTTCTGTCTTTCTTCTCTCTTAGCTCAACTAGCAATGTCTGTACTCAAATCAGACCCTAACTTGGCCCTGAGTCGAACTCAAGTCTACAGCGAGTCACAGACTCAGCTTCTCCAATCTTCCTCCCTCTCCTTCTCTCTAATCTTTTTCTTCCTTTTCCTCCTTTCCCTTTTCTTTCTTCTTTCTTTCTTTTATTTCCAAAATTCAGTCCTGCATGGGATGCTTGCCAAACTTGACTGAGTCGACTAGGATCGAGTCGACATGATCCGAAAACACCCCGCCTCTTTATCTTCTTCTTCTCTTTTCTCTTCCTGCTTCTTCTCTCTTTGCTTCTGACTTTGCTCACCCTCTGGCTTCCACAGAGAATGACTTGAATGAAACGGATCAAAGCTACTTGAACCGAGTCAGACTCAGTGACCTGAACTCGGAATGGAACTCAGATAGCTCGGTGCGGCACTGATCTTCAAATCTGTCTTGGAGTTCTTCTTCAAACAAATCTCAGCAGCACTTTAAGGATTGATTGTCGATTATCTAGGCTTCATGATGAACAGATTG
Organism: Magnolia officinalis; assembly: GCA_021015155.1. Lineage (NCBI taxonomy): Eukaryota > Viridiplantae > Streptophyta > Magnoliopsida > Magnoliales > Magnoliaceae > Magnolia > Magnolia officinalis. The sequence continues at coordinate 34,603 of JAJHSJ010000974.1, read as the reverse complement.
GATGCCAGACTAATGACCGATTTAAGATCAGCGGCTAGTGGAGCTTGGCGTGGAAGAAGACGCTCTCTCATGGCAGACTTTAGGCGATGGTGATTTTCTTCGAGCTAATGCTTTCGGACGCTTCAAATCTAACATAGGAAGCTTGTAGATGGAGGGTTTCAAAGCTCCAGGCCCATTTGGGTGGTGGGTTCGATCGTTGAATCGTTTCGAGTGATTTCTCCTATGCGAATGCGAAGAAGACGGAAACCCTAACCTCGCAATATATTTATATGCCTCCATGTGAGTGCAAGGGACGGTCGAGATCTGACCTAATGGACGGTTATGATTGATAGAGAGTTATCTTCGATTCTAGATGTGTAAGAGAGGAATCTTTTCCGTTTTCAAGCTATCCACGTGGAGGGGCTTCTAATGGCTGAGATATCTTTAAATGGACGGCCTGTATACTTTGAATGTTGCTCACATGGATTGCCAGCTTGGCAACTAGAAACGGATTTCTGTTTCCGAAAAAGCACCGAGCACAACTCGATTTTCAATTGAGTTTGTGTGCACAAGTGAGGATACTCAGTTATAAATAGTTGGGGTTTTAGTTGGACCCATCATCTGAGCATGATGGACGGTTGAGATCATGTTGATGACCCATGATGGTAGCCCACAAATATCACAGCGGATGGTTGTCCGTTTTAAAATGGTTGTGAGCGGAAAACAATGAAGAGAGAGATGAGCATTCCTCTTTGGTCTCGGGTTAGTGCCCATTTGACCTGCCTTCAGGTTTGGTGCATCACATGTGCACACACTATGTGCACAAGCACACAATGAAAGTGGGGCTACAATAACGTTTGAAGAGATCCACTCTGTATATCTGATTCTAAACAGTCTCATAAGGACATCAACCCTGAGATGGGCCAAATCTGATGCTTAGGTGGGCCACACAATGAATTACACTCCAGATCTAAAACACGGGGTGTTACAGACCCTTTGGCGACGAAAATTTTCGTCGCTAAAGGTGGGTTTTAGCTACAAAATTAATTTCGTCGTTAAAATGAAACTTCTCGACTTTTTTTATTTGAAAAATTCAAATTCCTTTTAGCGACGAAAATTTTCGTCACTAAAGGTGTCTTTTAGCTACGAAATTTATTTCGTCGCTAAAAGGAAACTTCTCGGAAAATTTCAAAACACCCTTTATCGATGAAAATTTTTGTCGCTAAAGGTGTCTTATAGCTACGAAATTAATTTCGTCGCTAAAAGGAAGCTTCTCCACTTTTTTATTTTTTAAAAATTCAAAACACCCTTTAGCGATGAAACATTTCGTCGCTAAAGGTGGCTTTTAGCGACGAAAAAACAATTCGTCACTACAAGTAAACTTTCCGACGGTTTGTTTTTTGAAAAATTCAAAACACCCTTTAGCGACGAAAATTTTCGTCTCTAAAGGTGGCTTCTAGCGACGTAAAAAATTCGTCGCTAAAAGTAAACTTTTAGCGATGAAAAAAAATTTCGTCGGTAAAAACCCTCTTTTTTGTAGTGATTATTAAATAATAATTTAATTACATTATTAATTTTACGAATTTATGGAATCAGTGTAATATTTTTTATTTTTTTTAAGATTAAAATCTGAATTTTAATTTTAAAATTTTAAAGAGTTAATTAATTTAAATATTAAATAAATTCAAGTTTACGAAATTTTTCAAAATTTTGGAATTGAAACTAAATTGATTGGACTTTTATATTTTAGAAGTTTAGTGATTAACATATATTTAAAACTTTATTAAATTGAAATTTTAATATATTATAATATTAGATTTTAAACTTAAAAATCTTGTCCTTATAGTTCAAAATTTTTGTTTAAATTTATCGATTAAACCTAAATATACATTCTCAATGAATTATCAAAGATAAATTAAAATTAATTATAAAATAATCAAGTTATTTCAATATATATAATTAAATTAACTCAAAATAAGAATTTCGAGACTCGATTATAATTTTCAGCAAATCAGGGGAACTTTGTCATAAATTTCTATATTGTTACGAAATGCAATCTGTACCTTAAGAAAATCCAAATTTACAATATGTTTTGGTAAACGGATTTTTATTTATTTTTAAATAATTTCATAGATTGAATTTTAACAGCATTGGATTTCTACAAATTTTGTATAGGACCTGTATTATTGTAGGGAAATCTGATTTATTAAATCATTTCATTATTGATTCTGGATTATTCATGACATACGTGCATATTTATTTATTAGGAAATTGTGGAAAAAGAAAAGAAAAAGAAAGAAAAAGAAAACTGTATCAACAAGTAGGGCAATCGTGACCCTTGGGTGAAAAACCCTAATGCCAGCAAGTAGGGCAATGTGTCCCTTGGGTGAAAGACCCTAAAGCTAGCAAGTAGGGCAATCGTGTCCCTTGGGTGAAAGACCCTAGAACCCGTTGGATCCTTCGGAGTCTCCTTTATATACGGCGTATGAGTATAATTGTGTATGCGGATATAGATCAAATGTACAATTGGAGCAGTAGTCTGACCAGCTAACGTATAAATGGGTCCTTCACCACGAGATACTAGTGCGTGGACGTTAATGCAACGTGGTCATCTACTTCGATACGATGTTGTAAGAGATGATGATTACTTGATTTCATTGTTTATGGAATTCATGGAAATTATTGTAACGCCCTGAAAATCGGGGGTCGAGCATAAACTCAACTCCCGAGTTCCAACGCATCACTTATGCAACAAAACGAATGATGATTGAATGTTGTCGGTATTAGTGTAGTAACATGAGTGAGATTAAGCCAAAATAGCATATCATACTCCAGAGACAAGTGAATTAGCAAGCGGAAGACTATGATAGATAAATAAAATATATAAACTGTGGTGAGTCTTCAGAGTGTGATAATGTTACCAGGTTAATTCATTATGAGTATAATTTCAAATTATACCAAGTTGTAGAAGTGTAATGTCTTCTATCCCAAACACATAGCCCCGTCAATGCACTACCAGGTCTTCATAGACCTGTCAGAGAGCTACATGTAGGAGAACTCCTCCTCAACATCATAGTAGTCCGGCTCTGCTTCATAAGCATCGCCATTACTTGAAACTCAACAAATCTGGTTGGTGTGTACAACACTGTCCCGTAACGTGGGAGTGAGAGATCAACTCAGTGGAACAGTAAAGCATATGTTAACATGTTATCAATTCAGTCAAGCAATAATGATAAAGCAGTACAATCAAACAATTCTAACTACTCTTATTAATGCAAGTATGAATGCAGCCATGATGTATGCCCTCACCGCACCCTCCCTCGTGCGACACCATCTTACGTTCACGGCATGCTTTCATCCCTCAGTGCTCCACATCTTCCGGGCACATGCAATGCGATGATGAGCATGATTACCGAGTTATTATTAGTCCATTTCAAACAGCAGGATTGGAAAACTCAGGTACCTCCCTTGTATCATTCTCAAACATGATCCATTTTAGGGTCGTCAGTCCTAGTTAATCTCATACGATGTGTGTTTCTAGGTTGCTGCAAGGGCTGCCAGGTGATCAGGGTCGAATATTGCATATCAGACCCCAGTAATTACTTGATTTTACATACATGATAATATTTAATGCCAGATTTTACTCGTGTTTTTGTTACAGGAGGAAATTAGGAGCGTGTATAGCAAAATGATGTTAAAAGCATAGATTTGACGCTCCAAAATTACCAGAGCACGAGATGTACTCCAGAAACCAATGGTGAAGAATATACACGCCTGGGATCTGAGGAAAGCACGATAAAGAGGCCTGAATTGGTGCAAAATGCAAGATCACATATTTCCCGCCATCCGATCAACTCGAAACTTCATACATGGGATTAGGGACATTAATTAACCGTACATTTCAAATTTCAGCCCTCGGATCACTATGGAAGTGCCCCAACTGACAAATCAGCCCATAAACCGTTGATTCTGGGCCCACCTGATATCTGAAAATGTCTCAACTTCGGATTCAACGCCTTAACCTGGGAGACAAAGAAGATGGACGGTGAGGATTTCCATGAAACATCGTGGTAGCCCCCACACCGTGGTGGGTGTACACGGTGTACATGTCCACTAGCGCCACACACCGCATCGGTCACATTCGCTGACCGCTTTCTAATTCAGAAGTCGCGACCGACTTTTTAAAAAAACGGAAATTTCCGTCTTCGGCAGCCGTGAACGGGCGTGGCGGGACGTTTTTGCGGACGTCAGTGGGCCCCACACATCACCTTTCCAGATGATCCGAACCGTCTATCTTGTAGAGGGCCATGAGAACTACAAAACCATGCTGAGATTCCACTCCCATGCGTACACACGTGTGCGGTACAGAAGCCAAAAGTGGACTGCCCCGGGACGTTAAAAACTGAGTTTGTTTGTGATTTCTTCTGTGGGCCGTGTTAATGGACCTTCAAAACCACCCATTCCTGACTGAAATTTCGTCCTGAATCTAATGGACGGGGTGGATTTTCCAGAAAACACCTCTGTGGGGCTCACCGATCACGACAGCGAAAGGGTGCGAAAAGTTTCGCACAATTTGGAAATCCGGTTTTTCAGGCGATTGTGGGCCACCATCTTTGATCATATGGTAGATCTGAACCGTACATCATGTAAAGGACCCAAGAAAGTCTTAAGGGACAGTGTTTTTATGGAATTTGAGCGAGGAAAGTATGGTGTTTCGAGGCCCCGAACTTACCTGCGAAAAAGCTTTCGCTGCGCGTGCGACAGCTTCCCAAATCCGATTTTCACCACTCCAGCCACTCCATCAGCTATAAAGAAGAGTCTTGGACATGAGAAAGGATTCAGATCCAGAGAATTCCAGATCTACAACAAGGGAGGAAAGAAAGTAAGAAAGAAAGAAAGAGAAGAAAGAAAGAAAAAGAAGGAAAATGGCTTTGTTATTTCAAACTTATGTTTTTATTTTCCTATCTAGATTTATGGATTTCTAAACTCTTTATCTAGGGCTGAGATGAAGCCCCTAATTCGAATAATCCTTGTTCTCATATGTTGATTTTACTTTAATCAGATTGGTTGTTTCTTTCTATAGTGTGCTCGATTGGTTTAAATTCTATATTTCTCCATCTATGAACTTTTGAGTCTATGGATGGATGTGGTCTGGATGCTTATTCTAGGTGCTTGTATCTGATCATGAACAGGTTCCTGTAGAGGAAGAAACAGGGTGCTTTACTGAACTGCATATTCCATATGCCCGATTTGGACATGGGATATGTTATTCATGGCATTGCTTAAAGGAATTAGACAATCTGTATGCCCAATTAAGGACACAGATTGTGCTTTTTCTAGATAAGTGGATCAATCTAATTTAAGGTGAATTAATAGACAAAACAAGGGTTAGGATAATTAGGGGTGGATTCGAAAGTCCTAGTTCTCTTTCTCTGATTAAATTTTCTTCCCTATTCTCAATAGTTATTTTCCATAAATTTGTGTTAGCAATTTGATCCTTTATTTGTTGAATTAGTTAAGGAGAATCGTAAATTTAAATTGTGACGACCAGTCCCTGTGGATTCGACCTCGATCTTACCGAGTTATTACTACATCACAACCCTATACTTGGGGAGTGAACAAGTTTTTGGCGCCGTTGCCGGGGACTGTTTCGATCCAAATTGGATTTAAGATTCTCTCTTATCATAATTCATAGTCTTAGGATTTTACTAATTTTAGATTAGAGTTTTTGTTTAGAAACTAACCTGTTTCCTATTTTGTAGGGTCCTGAAATAAACTTCTAATTTGGTAATCCTTTTCTAAATTCTTTATTTTTTCTAATTTTTATTTTTAGAATTAGGATTTTACTTTTTAGGATTTTCTAATTCTAGAATCTTTTTTTTTTTTTTTTTTTTTTTTTTTTTTTTTGAATTTTTGAATTTTCTATTTTTAGATTTAGATTCTTCTTTTTAAGTAACTTTCTATTTTCTAGTTTTAGAATTTTTTTTTTTTCCTTTTTAGAAACCTATTTAGCTTTTTATTAGTAACTTTCTAATTCTAGGATTTCTTTCCTTTTTAGAAACTAACTCTTCTTTTTTGTTCTTTAGGAAGTTTCTAATTTTAGATTTTCTGTTTTAGAAACTAACTTGTTTGTTTTCTTTTGCAGGATTCTAACATAGATCTCCAAATTGGTAACATCTTTCTAAATTCTCCAGTCTTCTCTACTTTCTATTTTGAGAATTAGGTTTTTATTTTTGAGGAATTTTTTATTTTCTAACTTTGGATTTAGAAACTTTCTATTTTCTAGTTTTAGAAACTTTCTTTTTAGAAATTAACCGTTGCTTAGGATTTTTCTATCATTATTTTAGGAAACTTGATTTGTTTTTATTTACAGGAATTGAGGAAGGAAGCTACTAAGTGAAGGAGGAGCTTCTGAAATCTTCTGACATCAATCATCTCCTTTCCTGGGTTCTTTCTTCCCATTCTTGTTGACATAGTTTTAACTTGTTTTAGAATCTCATAGTTTCTAGTTCTAGTTTTATTTCTCGTAGGTTGCTTTTTAGTTTAGTTTCCTTTCTTACATTGCAATAACATAGTTTATGCTAGGACGTAGATCTCTGAATATAGAACTAGCACCTTTTGATCCTGAAATAGAAAGAACTTTTCGTAAAAGATTTAGAAACATCCTATTTGAAATGGCAGAAGAGAATGGAACTAAAGCTCTTAGAGATTATTCAGCTCCTGTCCAATTTAATGCGCCTTCATGCATAGTGTTGCCCACCACCACGGCAGCACACTTTGAACTGAAGACTGGGGTCATACAGTTGTTGCCTTCCTTTTATGGGTTAGACAAGGAGGACCCATATCATCATGTGAAAGAATTCCTAGACATTTGCTCTACCTTTAGGTTTCAAAACTTTTCAGACGATTCGATCCGTTTGCGCCTTTTTCCTTTTTCTTTGAAGGATAAGGCGAAAGCATGGTTGAATTCTCTAGGAGTTGGGTCTATCACTACATGGGACCAATTGTCTAGGAAGTTCTTAAACAAGTTCTTCCCTGTTCACAAAACAAATGCTCTCCGTAGAGAAATCACTAATTTCACACAAAAAGAGGGAGAGCACTTTCATGAATGTTGGGAAAGATGGAAGGACTTACTTCTTAAATGTCCACACCATGGTTTTGAAAAGTGGCAACAGGTTCAATACTTCTATGACGGTCTGACACCCCAGAACCGTCGCATGGTTGATGCCACCAGTGGAGGGTCATTCATGACCAAAAGTGATGTTGAAGCATGGAACTTCTTTGAAACCTTATGTGAAAATTCCCAGCAATGGGACTATTCAAATAGAGATGACAGAAGTCCCCAACCACAAAAGAGAGGTGGTATATATGAGATAGGAGTCACATCAGACCTCCATGCCAAGATTGATGGCCTAACCAAGAAGGTTGATGCTCTGATGTTGCATAATGGACCTCCACAAATCAAGCTGAGGCTTGTGCATATGCTCTAGCCCTGCCCATCCTATGCAGTCTTGTCCATCTGGTGCAGCATCCCCAGAACTTCTCTCTGAACAAGTACATGCTATGAATACTTTTCAAAAACCTGGGAATGATCCTTACTCGAACACATACAACCCAGGGTGGGCCAGACATCCAAATTTTTCTTGGGCAAAGGGACCACAACAAGGAGGACCATCTGGAAATCCTCCTATGCAACCTCAGCAGTTTCCACAATATCAACAAATGCCTGCACAATCAAGGAAACCATCTCTTGAGGATACACTCCATCTTTTTATGCAGAGTTCTCTCCAATTCCAAAAAGACACCCAACAAACCTTACTAGCCAACCAGCAAAGCTTACATGCAAATGCGCAATCCATTGCCAAGCTGGAAGTACAAATGGGTCAACTAGCTGCCACATTGAGTGAGAGAGAGAAGGGTAAGTTCCCTAGCCAACCTGTGGCTAATCCCAAGGGACAGTATGAGATTGGCTCTAATTCCAACCAAGGGCAATATCATGAGCAAGCCAAATCGATCATTACCCTTAGGTCAGGCAAACAGATTGACAACAAAATAGAGATACCTAGGGATGAATCAAATCAAGGTGAAGCAGAGAGACACACCAATGCATCCAAAGTCCAAAAACTCTCTGACTCTCCAAGAGCCGTTGACGTGCCCAAAGCACCCTTTCCTCAACGTCTGGCACCAATGAAGAAAAGAAACAACTTTGATGAAATCTTGGATGTGTTTAAAAAAGTGCAAGTCAACATCCCGTTGCTTGACGCTATCAAGCAAGTCCCTCCTTACGCTAAGTTTCTTAAAGATTTATGCACTCAAAAGCGTAAGCAGAATGTTCATAAGAAAGTCTTCCTTGCAGAGCAGCTTAGCTCCATGATTCAACATAACACTCCTCCTAAATTTAGGGATCCAGGAGCTCCCACCATTTCTTGCGGCATAGGAGATCATAAGATAGGGAAGGCATTGCTTGATTTAGGGGCGAGCGTCAATTTGTTACCATATTCGGTTTATGAGCAGCTAGGACTTGGCGAGTTGAAACCGACTAAAATAACATTACAACTAGCTGATAGATCTGTCAAGGTGCCCCGTGGTGTTATTGAAGATGTGCTAATCCAGGTTGACAAATTTTATTTCCTAGTGGATTTCATAGTTATAGATACTCAGCCTGTTCAGAATCCTCATAGTCAGATCCCAGTCATTTTGGGTCGTCCATTTTTGGCCACATCTAATGCTATTATAAATTGCCGAAATGGAGTTATGAAGTTGTCCTTTGGTAACATGAATATTAAACTTAATGTTTTTAATGCAGGACAACAATCCGCAGATTTGGATGACATATTTGAAGTGGACATGATCGAGAGCCTTGTGCAGGACTCCTTCCGTACATCTTTTGAAGATCCTCTTGAGACCTGCTTAGCACAATCGGGCATGGATTTTGACATAGATAGTCCCATCCATGAAGTCAATGCACTGCTCGACTCTACTCCTATATTGGAGACTGAAAAATGGAGAGCGAAAGTGGAACCTCTTCATCCTTCTGAGACTCTTCCTGACAGCACAGTTTCTAACTCTGAGAAGGCAGAAGAGAACAGGTTGCTTAATGTTCTTCAAACATATAAGGCAGCAATTGAACGGAAGATAGCAGAAATACAAGGAGTGTGCCCCACTGTATGTAAGGATCATGCTGTGGAAATGTCACGTAAAATGCAATGGAAGCATGATCCTAACATGAAAGAAGTTGTTCGAGCAGAAGTCCTTAACTTATTTGACGACAGTGTCAGTTACCTCATTGCAGATAGCACAGCTCATGGGAACTCACATCACTTGTCTGGGATTGGTTAACCACAGTGTTGAGGTAAGTTCTTTGGCGGACCCTGGTCTTAAAGAGTAATAAATTCATGGTCCGTTCTTGTCTGGCTGAAGACGTTAAACTTAGCGCTCCTGGGAGGCAACCCAGCGTTTCATTTTATTTCTTTTCCTTGTTAGTTAGTTCAATGTTTGTGGGTAACATTACTGCAAACCCTCACGAGACTACAACCCGTCCACTAGGGGTAACCTAGGGGTTTAAAGGCTTGTTGCATGCGCTAAATGCAATCGAGAGCACCTGCGAAAGTGGTATAGGTAGGATCTTCTTTTTATTTTTTTTTTTTTTATTTTTACTTCTGTTGATCTCTCTCTTGTGCTAACTTGCTTTTATGATGAAATTTTTTGAGAAAGCTTCTTGATTCTCCATCAAGGTACTATCTTTCCATCACTCATCTTTTATTCTCGCTGTCCCATGTGCATTGCATGCTTATTTCTTTTACATTGAGGACAATGTAGATTTTAGGTTGGGGGTGGGAGATTAGGGCACCTAATCAGTATTTTCTTGGTCTTGAGCAAAATTTGTGAAATTTTTAAATTTTTTTTCTGAAATTTCTGTTGAATTTAAAGTGATTTTGAAGGATAGTTGTGATTTTGAAATTACAAGATACAGATTTCAAACTTAAGTTTGAATTGTTAATCCATGATTAGAAGTTGTAAACATTGATTGAGCCAGGATTGCACATATCAGATCTCACTTACACATTAAGTTTTCAGTTCAATATTAAATGGTAACTTGGTAATCACTAAGCATGAAAGGAACCAGCCTGAAAAACAAAAATTTTTAGCATCAGTTTATGAAGAAGAATTAAAAGGCTAAGTCACATAATCATCATCATAGGTTTGCTCCCTATAGATGAAGATTCGATTCCTCATAATTGACAAAAAAAAAAAAAAGTTAGGCGACAAGTTTTCGCCATAGGTTTGCTCCCTATAGGTGAGAATTTGATTCCCGTCATTTGTGTTACTGCTCATAATAAAAAAAATCAAAGGTTGATAAAATGAAAGTTAATCTGTGAGATAAGTGTTGGTTTCAAGCTTGGCAACTTACCAAAGATATCATGAAATTGACAATTGGATCTCTTAATGATTGTACGTCGAGAATATACTATACACTCGTGGAACTCAATGTTTAGGAATGTTCAAATTAATGGATTAATATTTTAAATTTGATTATGAAATCTGCTGAGAGCTTGATTCCAAGAAAAAAAAAAATTTCCACACACCAATCATGAATCTTAGAATTTTCACATCTCAAGCTATCTGTTCACAAGTCACTAGAGTTTACAGGAATTATCTTTTTTCTGAAATTATTTTTCGCATGTTTTGCTCGGGACTAGCAAAATGCTGGTTGGGGGTTGTGATCAGGGTCGAATATTGCATATCAGACCCCAGTAATTACTTGATTTTACATACATGATAATATTTAATGCCAGATTTTACTCGTGTTTTTGTTACAGGAGGAAATTAGGAGCGTGTATAGCAAAATGATGTTAAAAGCATAGATTTGACGCTCCAAAATTACCAGAGCACGAGATGTACTCCAGAAAACCAATGGTGAAGAATATACACGCCTGGGATCTGAGGAAAGCACGATAAAGAGGCCTGAAATTGGTGCAAAATGCAAGATCACATATTTCCCGCCATCCGATCAACTTGAAACTTCATACATGGGATTAGGGACATTAATTAACCGTACATTTCAAATTTCAGCCCTCGGATCACTATGGAAGTGCCCCAACTGACAAATCAGCCCATAAACCATTGATTCTGGGCCCACCTGATATCTGAAAATGTCTCAACTTCGGATTCAACGCCTTAACCTGGGAGACAAAGAAGATGGACGGTGAGGATTTCCATGAAACATCGTGGTAGCCCCCACACCGTGGTGGGTGTACACGGTGTACATGTCCACTAGCGCCACACCGCATCGGTCACATTCGCTGACCGCTTTCTAATTCAGAAGTCGCGACCGACTTTTTAAAAAAACGGAAATTTCCGTCTTCGGCAGCCGTGAACGGGCGCGGCGGGACGTTTTTGCGGACGTCAGTGGGCCCACACATCACCTTTCCAGATGATCCGAACCGTCTATCTTGTAGAGGGCCATGAGAACTACAAAACCATGCTGAGATTCCACTCCCATGCGTACACACGTGTGCGGTACAGAAGCCAAAAGTGGACTGCCCCGGGACGTTAAAAAACTGAGTTTGTTTGTGATTTCTTCTGTGGGCCGTGCTAATGGACCTTCAAAACCACCCATTCCTGACTGAAATTTCGTCCTGAATCTAATGGACGGGGTGGATTTTCCAGAAAACACCTCTGTGGGGCTCACCGATCACGACAGCGAAAGGGTGCGAAAAGTTTCGCACAATTTGGAAATCCGGTTTTCCAGGCGATTGTGGGCCACCATCTTTGATCATATGGTAGATCTGAACCGTACATCATGTAAAGGACCCAAGAAAGTCTTAAGGGACAGTGTTTTTATGGAATTTGAGCGAGGAAAGTATGGTGTTTCGAGGCCCCGAACTTACCTGCGAAAAAGCTTTCGCTGCGCGTGCGACAGCTTCCCAAATCCGATTTTCACCACTCCAGCCACTCCATCAGCTATAAAAGAAGAGTCTTGGACATGAGAAAGGATTCAGATCCAGAGAATTCCAGATCTACAACAAGGGAGGAAAGAAAGTAAGAAAGAAAGAAGAGAAGAAAGAAAGAAAAAGAAGGAAAATGGCTTTGTTATTTCAAACTTATGTTTTTATTTTCCTATCTAGATTTATGGATTTCTAAACTCTTTATCTAGGGCTGAGATGAAGCCCCTAATTCGAATAATCCTTGTTCTCATATGTTGATTTTACTTTAATCAGATTGGTTGTTTCTTTCTATAGTGTGCTTGATTGGTTTAAATTCTATATTTCTCCATCTATGAACTTTTGAGTCTATGGATGGATGTGGTCTGGATGCTTATTCTAGGTGCTTGTATCTGATCATGAACAGGTTCCTGTAGAGGAAGAAACAGGGTGCTTTACTGAACTGCATATTCCATATGCCCGATTTGGACATGGGATATGTTATTCATGGCATTGCTTAAAGGAATTAGACAATCTGTATGCCCAATTAAGGACACAGATTGTGCTTTTTCTAGATAAGTGGATCAATCTAATTTAAGGTGAATTAATAGACAAAACAAGGGTTAGGATAATTAGGGGTGGATTCGAAAGTCCTAGTTCTCTTTCTCTGATTAAATTTTCTTCCCTATTCTCAATAGTTATTTTCCATAAATTTGTGTTAGCAATTTGATCCTTTATTTGTTGAATTAGTTAAGGAGAATCGTAAATTTAAATTGTGACGACCAGTCCCTGTGGATTCGACCTCGATCTTACCGAGTTATTACTACATCACAACCCTATACTTGGGGAGTGAACACCAGGGCTGTTACACGGAACCATTACACCACTCCCCCATCACCCTTTTAACGGTTCATCACTAAATTGATACAGGCCTAGTTCATACTCTATTCACCGCGGCAAAACTCGTCGCCTCACCGCAAATTCAGAGTATGCTCGAGGTCACTACAAAGGGCTGACAGGGCTATTACACGCATTCGTTGCACCACTCCCCCATCACCTTATTAATGTAGGCCGACAGCACGAATATAGTGTCCCATACCACCATAATCGGCTCACGAGTCTGGTTGCTCACTGGTCACTACGGGGAGGCACATGGCCCCAGCGTAGGTCGACAGCTCGACCACGGTGTCCCATACCACCATTCCCGGCTCATGAGTCTTAGCGGATCGAGGTACCATGGTTAAAAGGGATTTCACTAGTAAGTTTGGTACCCTAGGTTCAAGCAGTAGCGTCCAAACATGGTGAACATACATAAGACAGATCGGATTGCGTGATGAGCTCGGCTAGCTCGAGCGCACGACAAGTTGGACGACATGAAGTGCATAAGCACTTCGCGTGGCCAACCACTATCGCCAACCGAAGTACGACTCGGGTTCGTCGAACACATCTCACGTGGCAAATGAATCTCAGCCACACATTCATTTTCGTTTCCGATTGCCTGGACTATAATCATAGCCCCAAACACAATCAATCCATGACCAGAAGCATGTAGAGTAAAGCAAAATAAACAAAGTAATTTAAGCATGTTAACAAGCATGTCATAAGACATATAATAAAACACAATATAAACAGGAAATACAAACACCTATATTTCATAAGTAAGCGGTTAAATTAAACAAGCAATATGGAGGAAATCATATACATCTCTAAGGTAGCTGAGAATCCCATCTCAACACCCTTATACATTACAATTTACTAACTACTACTCATTCAGACATTTCAACAAACACTTTAACTACATACATCAACATACATGGCGTATATTGATCACATAAGTATAAGGCCAAATCCTTTCACTAGGGAGTTGCCCCAATTATAACACGGCGCACCCACGACGGATAGTCATGGCAAACAGGAATCCAAGTTCCATGTTCCTTTAGTCATTTCCACAAACACTTGGGCTACACATTTTAACATATATAGTGTATATCAGTCGTGGTGTGATTTAGGGCAAATTTTTTCGTCAAAGGGGTATCTCCAATACAACAATCATATATCCATGACAATTAGTCATGGCGAGCACGAATGAGAATTCTATATTCATTCAGTCATTTTCACAAACACTTAGGATACACTCTTTTCAACATACATAGTGTGCATTAGCAAAACATGTATTAGGGCGAGTCCTTTCGCCAAACAAGTATTTTATTCATATATAATATATCAATACAGCAAATAATCATGGCAAACACATTTCCAAAATTTATACGTATACGGTACTTTCTACAAATACCTAGAGTATGTAAAATTCCATATTCTCAATCTTTAATCGAAACGGAAAACAGACAGCACTTTGTACATTGCATGCAGATCATGAATCTATCATTATCTGACGTTGAAAGCGTTGAAAACCATAACCTATACACCTAAAGTCCACACCTTTTGTCGTAGAATCGGAAAGAACTCGATAGATTTGCTAGGCTTTCGTATACGGCGGTTTGACGACCTATAGAACGAAATAGGTTAGCTATTTCATAACCTACAACTATCAAAACTCTAAAACAGATTAGGGTTAGGGTTTCTTACCTAGAAACGGATCTGAAATCGCCGGGAAAGCGATTAGAAATGAGTGGTGGAGCTTGTGTAGCGGCAGGGTAAAGTGGCAGGGAGATTCTCCCACTTCTCTCTCACTTTCTCTCTCTTTTCTCTCTTCTCTCTCTAGGGTTTCTCTCAAATTCGTATGGCTGTGAGAGAGAGGGTTCTAAGGTCCTTATATAGCCTAAAAACTTTCCAAAATATACTCCAGGTCAAGGTACACTTAGGTTATAACCAAAGCGAACTTTTTCCAGCTCAACGGAGCACTTCTGGCGGGCCTCCTTGAGCCAAAGGTCGCACTTAAGCTCACTGATATTGGATCTAGGTCGAGTTACGTTTTCGTTTCAGTCGGGATTCCAGATTGCAAATGGCGGACCAGTTTCAGTTCAACGGTCAGTGTCAGTGAAACTCGATCGGAGATTTTGAGTACATAGATATGTTTGGGAAAATATCTCTGATCCGAGGGTGTAATTTGGTCTGATTCTGACAGTCTAGTTGTTTAATACTGATCCGCAAGTGAGAGGTGCCAGATTTCATAAATTTATATATTATTTTGAATTAATTTCACATTTCTTACACTCCCCGCTCCGAGCTCAAGCGAATAGCGCTGGGACACTATCTGGATTTGATTTCCGAGATGGTTGTCAAGCCCAACAAGGCGGTCCTAATTCCTTAACTTCGTTTTAATCAGACTTCCGACGTGCGGTCCAGATCTGATATGGAGTTTCGAGATGCTCCCGAGAGCAGCCGGGTAATGAGATTGATCCTAGATTTTAGGGTAACCTAGCATCAATGATTCTACAAGTTTTGGGTCTTGCAGATCGTATTTAAAGTGATTGGTGTTAATTTCACAAGTACTCTAGTTTAGCACTAGCTAATTCTCACCTAATTTCTAAAGGATTTAGTCCTGTATGATTTCTGTCTGAGGTGGTACCTAGTCCTTTGTAGCAATGTTTAGTTTAAGTATTGTTCTTCATTACCTAAACTTTAAGATAGTGTCTAATGTGAAAGTACTTAGAAAATTTAAAGAACAAGGTGGTGAATGGTGGGATTTGTGAAGGAAATGGGTTCAAAAGCGGTCTTAGACTTTGGGATTGAGTTCTGACAAGTTAATAAGGTGTTAGGATCGACCCATTGCCTAAGAACGTCTAATTCCATGTTGGCAAAAATCCGGGATGTTACAATTATGGTATTTAGAGTAATCTTTATGATTCCAATATTACATACGTGGTATTCTTAATATTCATATTTGATTCGTGCTTTGATATGAACTTTAAACAAAGTATTTCATTGTCTATACATATGATTTAATTCAAAAAATTTCATATTTAGGTTGGATAAGATCTCACGAGCTGTTATGCTCATACAAAAAATAACAGCGTTTCAGGGCTCGGAGTTTAGTCGGGACGAAGTAGAATGAAGATCTAACCATCGGCTTAGTTGTAGCCATATCTGCATTTGTTTTTGAAAAAAAAAAATGTATAGCAGGAATTGATAAGTGAGTTTATATTGTAATAGTTAGAAATTGTATTGGATGAATGTTTGTTTGTTATAATGATTTTTATTTAAATGTGGTTGTGAATGTTTAAATTTATATCATAACCTAGAATTCGGAGTCGGATCTGGCCAACTCGGGTACCGAATTTCGGGGTGTGACATGTTTACACCCATTTTTGACACCCTAACGTGGACTAATGGAAAGTCGACACGTGTTGACACTATGACCTGGCATTCAAGGAAATCATATCCGCACCCGGTAGTATCTTAGATTTATCTTCCTTTGGCGATACGCATTTCATAATTTAGGCGGTAGTATAAAACCCTTATACATGACTTTAAGGGATCAAACCATCGCATGCCATGTAGTCATGATTAAACGAGCCAATAAATGTGGCAACGTGACTGTCACATCTATAAAAGACACACTAAAGTAAAAATCTCAACATGAATCTGGCTGTGATATACTCGGTGAAGTCGTCTCTTACAGTCTTTCTAAATGAGAGATTTTCCCAGAGATGTTCGGAGAGTCTACAAAGCTCACGAAGACCCTGAATATTCGAAGATTAGACTGATATCCAAGCAAATCCAACTACGGATTGGTCCCAAATCAGGAGAGAGCGGACATCGGTTAGTTCGGATCTAATTCTGTATATCAATTGGAATTAAGAGAATGTGAGAACTAGATCTGATCTGGTTCGATAACATATCAGTATCAAGTGTCACATCCCTCCAGCACTCCAAACCATTAAGGATGTGGTGTGATTAGGTCATTCAAATGCAGGAGGTGGGCCACCAGATAAGTGGTCATGATTGATTTAAGATTAGGTCAACGATCTCCTAATCAATCTTAAATTTGATTAGTAGGCCACGAACATCTTCCATCAAAGGAATCGGCTACAAGAAAAAGAATATCCGAAAAGCCAACAATTTCGGATCTACCTTAAGACTTTTTTATCCGAAATTTTTTTTGGATATGCAGAATATCCGAGATCAACATGAAAACCCTGTGAGGGTTTAACCAGCTCAACAAACTATAAAATGAGCAATCTAACAAGAGCTCAGGGCCCTCTACTAAACACATCTATCTACTTTTCAATTTATATTTCCATCGTCTATCTTTACCTTAGCATAGTATAGGTTAGCCTAGTCCTAACATAAATTGCTATTGTTCAACTTTTACGATTACAATACTTAGAATTAAATTAACCATCCACAACCCTAAGTTGTTGAATCCTAATTAACTGAGTTCTCACTCAGGCTATCAGATTTTGGTTACGACATATTGACGATTCACCTCAATTATCTGTTCTTGTAGACAGATCATATATTTATCTCTCGTTTATTTATTTAATTATTCAATACTTTGTACATTGAATATATCATACATTCGAATATTAATAAAATTGGCATTGTTTAGCCTTCTTTTATTTATCTATTCATTTATATTCTTTTTAGAAATATAAAACAGTGTTATATATGAAAGAACCAGTCATTAGTACTCAAGGAAAAAAAAAAAAAAAACTATTCGGAAGGACTAACCCCTATCCTTTCACAAATTACACTCAATGGTTGAGAGGGTAGCCAGATTCTACGTTCAGTCTCAAATTAGTCTGACTCAGCACATGGGCACTAGTGTTCAATCAAACTTTGGGTCAAATAAGACTCTGGCACACCCGCACAATCATAATCACACACCAAATTTAAATACAAGCCCTCAATCACACGAGTGACCTTGGTTAATTAAATTCACCCAAACAAAAGTAATTAGTTGGTACAAATATTTTTTATTCAAACCCCTTGCCATTTTTCTAAACTATCTAGACCACAAATCATCTCCCTATTGCTCGCAGACTAGATTGATTTGAGACCAAATACATAAATGTCAAAGCCCATTTGATGAACAACTCAAATATCCAACATATGTCACACGTCGCCAGATAGGAAGTGTTTTCAGGCACCAATAAATCGAACATGGTTTGATGTTGCAGCCATTGATTGGAGATGAACATTGTTGACAGGGAATGCCACAAAAATCTGTTAGATCCACATGATCATAGCCATCCAATCTTATTGTATTTTTGTTAATTATTTATTGGAAGATTGTTGATCATGAGAGTTAGCATCATCCAATCTTCAATACTTTCTAAGAATTCTCCATCCATAGTAAGTGGTTGATTGTAACCAACCTATGTTGTGCTTATGGAAGTTTTATGCTCTCATTATCGGTCTCACTTTCTTAAAAATACTTTAAAATAAAAAGAATTTAAAATTAGTCAAAATAATATTGAGTATAAATAACAATAAGAGTTTTAATATAAAAAACAAATTGGTAAAGATTATTAACCAGAAAGTTTTCCTACATGACCAATTTTAATATTTTAAGTATTGAAAGAAATAAAGATAAGATGGAATGTTGCGTAATTATAGATCAATACGCTCATATGCAAGTGTAATTGCGTGGGTGAGTGTGTCGGGTGCGTGTGTAAAAAAAAAATAATGATAATGAGAATGCCGAGATAAATGAGTTATAAGATTTTTTTAAAATATATATAAATAAATACATTGGAATCAATTTAATAATAACACCATTGAATAATAAAATGAGAAAAAAAAAAAAAGACTTAAATAGTTTGGTAATATATAATAAAGGCCAAAAACTGTGTGGATTAGATGTGAGTTTATAAAGTAAATAGGGTTTTTAACCCCTGCAATATACTATGAATAGTTACTTTTGAATTAAAGTTGATTCTCAGGAGCCAAACACTACAAGTGGATTTCAAATTCACGGGTTTCAAATCCAGGGTTCCGAATCCACACTCCCAAACAGGCCCTAAGTTGATGATAATAACGGCTAAGATGATTCTCCGTTGATGGGCTGCTGCTATTAAGGGCCTGCTTGGCTGGGCAGATCCCATGGTATAAGGAGGGACGGGATCAATTTTAAGGTAATGATGATGGTGTCAGTGGATTGTCTTAAGATCCATGGGATTGCTTATATCCCGGGACAAGTTCATTGGGTCTGTTTGGTATGCCGTGCATATTCCGGGATTTTACCTTCCAATCCATCCAACTAAGGGATAGAATCAATTTTAGGGCCTGTTTGGACAACTGAATTTCGGTGTATTAAAGGGTATTAAGTGGGATAGGATTCTCAAATCCCACCTGCCCAACTCTCCTGCGTGTTTGGGCGGCGTGATCTGCATAAACTCGGGCGTCCTTCGATGTATTCGCATGAGATAGGGAGGGATTGCGAGATCCCTCCTTCGGATTGCCTTACCTATACATGTTATAAGCGATTTCGTTTTAGCTTCTGTCGCGACTCAAAATCCAACCTGTGTCGTCACCCGCCGGGCCCACGTGATGAGATGGCCCGACTGTTTTAACCGTCCATATCTCCCTTGCTAACATGAATAATCTACTAGCCTGTAATCGGGCTTCAGTAATGATCCTAACCTTTGGTTTTTATATTTGAATGTGAGCTATTGAAATTTCCTTTTCGTTGTTCTTACTTATTGTACAGAAGTTGATGGTCGTAATCATCTGTTCATCTGCTGTACCGTATAGCATAGAGTCCATATCATGGACGATCCTGATCATATGCCCACTGACCATTGGGCCCAATGACGGCAACAAATGTTGGATTCTGAGTCGCGACGGACCCAAAACCAATTTCCAAATTGGGACATGGAAGTTTCTGGTAGCGTACAACACACTTTCTCAGACACTTTTACCCTTACGCACGTGCTAACGTAAGTGTAAAATCCCAACGATGAATAAGGTAGTATCCACCGTCAATATACACGCAGCAAAAGATCAGGCCACTGGACCATTTCTTTTGAAAGAAACTGACGGTTAATATAAGTCTACCACCAACGGTCTAAAAAATCAACGTACTAGGTAGAGATAAACATGATCACTGAATAAGAATTACTTTTGTGACCGTTCATGTTCAAAGTCCCAACTCATTCACGGCTAAGATCTGTCGAAAAGTGACACGTGTAAAGTGTGCCATGTGTAAAGTTAGCCCGACCTGACGGAATCTGCTCCCGTAAACCACCCAACTGAGGTTATAATGGTTACTGGAAGCAATTCCTCAGTCATCCAAACAGCATTAGCTGGTGGGATTTCTCAGTACCACAACACCCAAACAGGAACGTTGCTAGTCGTGGGATTGCCATCTACACCCTAACCACCCGACCGTTCGCTGGCAGCATTAAATGCGTCATATCAGCTAATACTATACACCTCAATACACCTAAATTTATTTGCCCAAACAGACCATTAAAGTAATGATGGTGATGCCAGTGGATTGTTGGATTGCTCGTATCACAGGACAAGTTCACCGGATCTGGATATGTTTGGCTCGTCATGCCTATCCCAGGATATTGCGGATCCCATCCCTCGTAATACCGTGGGATCTGCCTGGCCAAACAGGCCCTAAAATTCTCCCCATCACATTCATGATAAGGCCATCAAATCAAATGAACGTCCCGATATAGGCCCCGTCCTGTGAAATTCCTCTCTTATTAGACCGAATGCGAAATAATTCCTCCCAAGTCTTGTCTTTTAAAAATGAGTAATAAATACCACGATCATATTCTCAAAATAGTCAGGGTTTTCTGATGCAATTGACATGCCTGTCTTGTGGATGATTGAGGGTAGTCTCGTCAATTATCATATTATATGGAGGTTTTGTCGATTCCGGAAGCAGATATGTGAATCGCCACATGCATCACACACGTGCCAAAATCACACACGTGGGCCAGCTATGAAGATGAACATGCAATAGGGGACTCTTATTCGGTAGTGATCCCTCGGGTACCGAGGTCGGTACTGGTCTGTGCTCTGGGCCCACCATGATGCATGTGTTTTATCCACGCCGTCCATCCATTTTTCCAGCTAATGTCAAGTCATGAGCCCAAAAATGAGGCAGATCCAAATCTCTGGTGGACCACACCATGAGAAACCGCAGTGATTGATTTGGCATCCAACTACCTGAGATTTAGATCTGCCTCATTGAGCTGGAAAAATGGATGGACAGAATGATAAAATACATAAATCATGGTGGGGCCCACAGATAACGGGCCAATACGGACCTCGGTACTGGAGAGGTCACTGCCGAACCCTGGTCCTGACTGATGGACAGGAATTCAACCGTCCAATTATGCCTGCCAATCCGACTCAAAAAAGAGTAAGTTTTCATTGATATCATATGATACATCTAAACTGGTAACATAAAATGGACAGTTTAGATCAACTTACTTGTATGCAACGTATTCAATTTCAAAGTAATTTCTAAGTGCCTGTGTATCATCCATCACACTTCACCAGAGTATTTAAAGTTTTTCCTTTTTGTCTTGTACTGGGAAGCCACTTTATGAGTGACACCGCCCTTGCGTACGTTCATTTCAGATGCCCCCAGATTTCCCACTTAACACGTGGACTGCGTGTAAAGGAGCGTATCCAATCGATCCATCCGAACCGTACATTAGGTTGAGTATACATTCCATGGGCTAGCATGCTCAAATTAAACCGATTGGATGATCCAAACCATTGGAATGTCGGCCTTCTTTATATAACCATTTGTTCTCAAGCCATAGAGATCTAGGTGGCCAAAACCATCTTTACCGTCCATTATATATCCTATTGATCGGACGCGTAGAATCATTTGATCAGTGTGATTTTTGCACGGTGGCCCATAAGATATGTGTTGTACCTAAATGGTGGACAACCAGGATGGATGGAATGGGCTGTTCAAGTGTCTCTATGGAAACTAGAAGCACTGTAACTTACAGAACAATGAGAGCACTGGTTCGTGATGTTCTCGTCTTCGAAAACGACGTATATCTTCAAATCCAACCCAAATCAGCTGATTCCGTTTCTGGGTTTTTTTTAATTTCAACAAAATAGATATTAGGTTTTTTTTTTTTTTTTTGTTTTTTATTTTTTCCAGATCTATTTGTTCTTATAATTTCTACAGGTTTTTTTTTTTGGTTTTTCCTGAACTTCAAGAAAGATTTTACAGTCAGCTACTTTCGGCCAAAACGGTTAAAAAGACCATTTCCCGTTTTGGGTTTTTACTCTCAGATCTAAGGTTTCCATTTTCTCACCTTTTCTGACAAAACCATCTCCCACTTTTTCCTCATCTCATTGTTTGTACTGTTTTGCAGTCTGCTTTATCTTTATGTATTCAGCTCTCATTTGGGTTTTTTTTATTAATCAGCATGAATTCATGAGATTTTTCCTTTCTTCCAAATCGGTTTCCCTTTTCAGCAGTTTCTCTACCTTTTTTGCTGCCGTTATTTTTGTTTTTTATATTCGGATTGTCTGGTGTTTTTGCACTTCAACAAGTCGGGGTATTCTTTCTTTTCTTCTTCATTTATAGAGTTTGTTTGGATCTGACTGAGATTCTTCCGGATAGGCACTTTCCTTTTTTCTTCTCCTCCTTCTAATTGAGAATTTCATTTGGGTTTTTCCATCTGATTTCGATATCCTGATTTGGGTTTCTCTTGTTTCTGTCTAATTAACATCTCCTTAACATTTTCTGGTCATAACTAGGTTTCCTTATCTGGGTTCTCTTAATTTTGTTCTCTAATTCAGCAATTCGTGTAGATTTTCCTCGCAAGATCTGGTTTTCCTGAATTGGGTTTTCTCAGATTTTATTTTCTCTTTTTAATGATTTATAGGATTTTGTCAGGATTTAATCCTTGAGGGGGTTGGTGATGTCTTATAGTTCAGACCCACCTGCTTGTTGCTCAACAGCTTCACCTGAGTTGAAACTGTACCAAGCCTTTATATTTTCAGTCCCCATTTTCTTCACCTTCATCCTCTTGCTGTTGTTTTACTTGTTCTACCTGCGGCGACAGAGGGTGGATTGGTCGTCGTTGCGGATGAGGAGTTCATACCAAGGCAGGGGACTCACTTCTCGAGTAAGCTTTCTAGCCATGATTATTCTCTAAGTTCATCAGTTTGGTGCTCTTATGCAAGTATTCATACTTTTGTTTTCGTTTTTTTTCGTTTGCTTTAGCCATCCAATTCGGGTTTAAAGAAAGAGCTTCGGGAAATGCTTCCGATAGTGGTGTTCAAAGAGAGCTTCTTGATCAGAGAAACGCAGTGAGTTGTACAGAATTGAATTGCTTTGCTTGGCTGTTTACTGTTTTGTAGCATTGATCAGCTATAAAAAGGCTGCAGATTAGCTTAACATACAATGCCCGTCTCACTTGCCAAAGCGTCATGTATGTAGGGATTCCCAGCCTTTTAGAAAGGTGGGCCCCGCTATGAAGATTACCTGGTGCAAACATCAGGCAGCCACACGAACAATTGGTAGGACTGGTTTGAACCGTCCTTTGGTTTCATACGAGATGGCCTGTCTGATGAGTGGACGGGCCCGTTTTTTCCACCAGGTGATCTTCATGGTGGGGCCCACCTTTTGTATGGCTCAGGCATGTTGGCATGTGAGATGGGCTGTATGTTTAAGCTAACCCACAACTGATTGCTGGTGATTGCTCTTCATTGCTGTGTGGAATTTGGTGTGATTTATTTTTCTTCGAATTTTATAGCATTTTGTGGTCACTGGTGGAGCGGTTTTATGATGGAACCTTCACTGTGTGGATGGATGGCCCTGTATGTAGTCTTCCCTACAATGGTCAACAACCAAAAACAATACCGACTGATGATAAAATCCCAGCCATTAAATTGATATGCCTTGGAGCCAAAGGCAAATTAAAGCTACCAGGTGGCATTCAGTTTGAAAATTCATGGAAAGATGATGGCTAGGATCTTCTTACTCATGTGGGTTTTTGAACCGTGGGCCATCCAGATTAAAGCCAGCATGTACAGTGGAGAGTGGACTCCATCATATTTGTAGATGGTATTCTGATGTGAATATGAAGCCACCTCAATGCAATTTGTGTGCTTAATTTGGTACTTGTGATCTATAGTAAGTGGGTCGCATTGTGAGTGATTCTTTAGTTACAGTGTTTGATCATTTTGAATGCTCAATGACAAAATTCAACTTGGAAGTTGGTGTTTTCAATCTTGTGTTTGAATCAATGAAAAACGCACCAACTTTATAAAAATCCAAGCTGGCCTACAATTTGATCAAAGTGCATTTTTTATATACAATCTGAGTTGGGAGTTCCCGTACCTGAACCTGGCCAAACTGAGTTGTCCTGGCCAATCTCTGGGTTGACCAGCAAGGTAGGAATGTTGCTTACTGCTTGTTTGTGAGATTGTTTTATGCTCGGATATTAACAAATTCATTATAACTTTTCAGTAGGGTGACTTTGAAATGTAAATACTAGATTATATCAATGCAATTTATGCAATAACTCAGTGCTTCTGAGATGTTGGGTATTCAACTTGACAAGTGAAGATATCTTTTGAAGTTTCAAAGTCATTCTTATAAGCATGCTGACTCAGTTCAACTGTGAATTGTGAATGACTTTCTCTAGTATTCAAAAATCTCGATAAGAGTTCTTGAATTAGAGTAACCATACTGAAAAATCTCACTCAATCAACTTGATAAAGGTTTACATTCAGGTAGTCAGGCGAGTTTCAGCTCTACAGTCTTTGGTCATTAGAAGGATCCAAATTGAGTTTGGAGCATATTAAGAGCCCTATTTGGACACGCCCTCTAAAGGGGTGTTTGAGTCATAAAATCCCCTCTAAGCCAAACTGAGGTTTTTGATGTGTGTTTTAATGCACAATGCAAACCCATTTCCGCATCCTGCTAGCAAAATAAGCTTAAAATGCCAATTCGACAAAAACCAATCCAATTGGTTTTCGTTGAGTCGGCTGAAAAAGCAGGCTTGAGACCCCCTTCTGCGGAAACCCCTTTTTCACACAAGTGTGTCAAAACGGGCCCTAATATTGTTTACACTGATCATCTGTCTTTCCCCATTTTTCAACCTTGAGGTCAAATGATTGTTGTGGAACACAACGTCCTGACTAGAGCAGTCATAGTCGGTGAAATGATTGTCAAAATTTTTGTCATGTGGGCTGAACATGTCTTCTAACTTTGGAAAGTTAAAACCCCGTTATTGGCAATTATTATGTCTTCCCACATAGGAAAATCCCACATCGCATCCGTTTCCAGTCAAATAAATGTCCTGGCCCTTCAAAGCCCATGATTCACAGTAGCGCATGCGCACAAAACTGTGGATGATAAATCACTTTATCTTTTGATTCCTCTGAAGCAAGTGATGCAGATGTTAGGGCATGTTTGATTTTCTCAGGTAACTGTAAATGCAGTGGAAATGGGCA
Source organism: Magnolia officinalis (assembly GCA_021015155.1). NCBI lineage: Eukaryota > Viridiplantae > Streptophyta > Magnoliopsida > Magnoliales > Magnoliaceae > Magnolia > Magnolia officinalis. The sequence continues at coordinate 9,341 of JAJHSJ010000974.1, read as the reverse complement.
ATAATTATTTCCTTGGGTAATTACCTTCATCGTTACCTATGTTGATTTGACTCCTACTTTTTTCAATGCAAAAATCGAGGAGGCTGCCAAATAGGGGGGGGGGGGCCACCATAATGTATGTGGATTATCCACACCGTCCATCCATCATGCCAACTGAATTTAGGGCATGAGCCAAAAAATGAGGCAGATTCAAAGTTCAAGTGGACCACACCACAGTAAAAATGTAATCGAACACTTACCGTTAAAAACTTATTGGGGCCACTGTTTACTTTGGTGTGGGCCACTTGAATGTTGGATTTTTCTCATTTTTCAGATCATGCCTCGAAATGTTACGGTAAAACGGATGGACGATGCGGATATGTCATATACATGATGGTGGGGCCCACAAATTTATGCCAGTCATTTTGGACCGTTTTTCAAAGCAAGAATACCCTGGTATTTTCAAACAGGTGAAATTGTAATAATTGGTTATTTACAGGGTATTTACCCTGAATTTGGAAAATCAAACAGGCCCTGTGCAATGGTGCAAGCTGCAACCGAAAACATCATGTTGCTACCTGCTGGTCTAATGCCTCTTTGATTACTTGTTTCATCAACCAACCTACTTCCTTGTTGAGTGCTTGTGAATTTCAATTTAGTTCATTAAGGAAATGTGTTAAAAGAATGTGGGAAAACTCGGTGTCCATTTAATAGAAACTCAATAGAGTTGATGCTCTTTTCTTTTTTTTCTTTTTTTTGAGAGAGAACGCAAAATTCATTGAAAGAAAAAAGGAGAAACAGAAAGGGGAGGGAGCTGGCCCACTGAGGTAGCGGAAAAGCAGCCCTCGAAAGGAAAAAAAAAAAGAACAGAAAAAACTGAAAAAGAAAAACTCAATAGAGTTGATGCTTGTGAATTTCAATTTAGTTTATCAAGTAAATGTGTTGAAACATTGTGGGAAAACTCGGTGTCTATTTAATAGAAAGGTCTGGCATTTGTGTGATAACTTTGGAGTTTGGTCTTCATGTCAAAAGCCATCCAAACTAAGATGACTCGGCCTAGTTCTAAGTGTGGCAATATGTTAGACAGACTGTAATTCAAGCAAATCATGCTAGAAACTGTTGAAGACTAATGGAGAGGGCATTACCATGCAGTTCTCTAGTCTCTGCAGTTTAGGTTCTCAGGTGTACTGGATCATTTGTAGGGCCATGCTCATCACATATGGGGCCCATGATTTGGCAATTGTCGATCGCAGGGTTGGTAAATGCTGCAGGAATCTCCGCGATTGAAAGATCTTTTCAAAATAACAAAAACCATCCTGAGTATTGGCTGTTTTACATCTAGCCCCATGATAAAAGGGGATACATATGATGGTTTTGGATAGACTCTGCTTTTTATAAATGGAGTGAAAAGCCAAGTTGATTGACTTGGCCAGTCAGTATTACATCAGGAAGATTTTTCTCATCCATGTAGAATCAAATTTGGATTTTTCTTATCGAAATTCGAGTTTTTGAACATTCCTAGTTTTAAATAAACAGTATTCTTCACCCTTTTTTTTTTTCTTTTTTCTTTTTTCTTTTTCAGGCCACTTTCATCAACTATTCTCATTGAGAATGGCTTCTGTTTTTTTTTATCATGCGGCGGTTGAAATGAAGGGCAATTTAATAATTTAATGTTATTAGGGAGAAAGGATAGGTTATATATTATAGCAGGGTGTGTGAGAATAGACACATTTTTTTTTAGAAGTGTATGCATCTCATCTCGGTTATGGTCTATTGTATCCCATGTATGGAACTGTAATCTATGTATGTCGGTAAGGGCAGGTGTGTTGCAATATTGAATAATATCTAAGGGTATGCTACCCACTCAGTATATGAATATTGTTTCATACAACCATAAGATGTAGAAAAATAGAAGTAAACAGAAGTACATGAAAACTATAAAAAATGGAGAGGCATTAGTTGGGGTGCAAATGGGTTTGGTCGAACCAGTAGGACATTCAACCCAACCCGACACTAAATGCATTTGGATCTGAAATTGAACACACAGGGTCAGGTCTGGGTCCAGAACACTGTTGTGATTGTCAAGTGGATCAGATCTGGAACCTTTCAAAATGACCTGACTGAACCCCCTCCGATCGTACTTTTAAATGGATTCGGAAATAGACCCAATTTTTATCCTACCTGAACTCAATCTAGAACCAACCCTTAAAATCTGTTCAATTAAGGCAATCGACTAAAATGTAAAAAACCTACCCTATGAAGACATGTACAAATGCTTAACAAGAAGTTGTTAATGGGGAATATTAGACCAGCCCAACTTAGATCCGGCCTATAGCTAAATGTGTTGGTTTGGAACCTCTTAGTTTAGACCCGACCCAAACCCAAATCCAACTTATTTGTACTAGTGGACCTGACCCATGTATTAATGGATTCGATCTAAGGCTGGCCCAGTTCGTATGGTATTACTGAAGTTACAGCCCTTGATAGAGTAGAATGGCGGAACAGGATTCATGTAGCTGACCCCAATTAATTGGGATTAGGCTTTGATGATGATGATGATCTAAGGCTGGCCCACTTATTAACTTGGACATCTCGTGAAATTTGCGCTCCTTAAAGATACTACCTGAAAAATGTATAATGAAAGATTTGATCTTAGTTTAACATAATTAACACGGATTCTGCACCACTATAAGATGCATTCCTTTGTTTTGGACTCATGAAGTCCTTTAAACTACACAAATCATGACAATGACACCAATGTTAAGATTATTATTATTTTTTTTAATTATGTATATTGTAGCTATACTCATGGCTACCCTACCAATTGCAGATGTTCGGTTTGCTTAGGGGACTACAAAGCCAATGACAAGCTTCAACAGATACCGGCATGCGGGCACACCTTCCACATGGATTGCATCGACCTTTGGCTTGCCAACAACACCACCTGTCCTCTCTGCCGGCTCTCGCTTCTCCCGGCCACCAAAGTGGCCTCGGATCCTCCAAGCGATACTCCGGTAGCCCAAACCATTCAAATTCAACCCGACGAACCATCTTCGGAGAGCAGTGCAGATGGAGTTGTTCAAAGAGCTGAGGCTGAAGAATGCCTCTCTAATGAGGTTAGTTCTGTTGTGATTGATGTTGAAACACATGTGCATTGTTAGCTAGAATGTTGTTGTAACATGGTTTCTAGAGGATCTCATGTTCATCTGGTCAGTTTACCATTTTCATGTCTATGCATGCATGCATGTGGAATGTGTGCATGCATGCTTGTATATAATGTGTATGTATATTATGCATACGTGTCTTACATAGCATGTTAATTTTTTTGAGGCTTGGTAAGTCCATATGTGTGTATGAGCAAGCCGAAGTGGCTTTGAGATCCAACCCGTCCATTGGGTGGGTCCCATTGTATAGGTGCCCTTCGCTGAAAAGGTCAGGCCAGTGTACCAGAACTGTAGCTCAATTGATCAGGGGAGAGCGACTATGTTTTGTGAAGGGCGTCTGCATTGTGTGGCCCATATGATGGATGGCTTGGATCTTGCACATTTTCCAAAAATGGCAGTTGGGGTGGCGTGTACATTGGGCAACATTGTAACATTTGTGGGCTTCGCTAAGCTATGGTATTTTAATATATTTTTAGCCAGGTCTCATGTCCTACCAGTTGGACTAGAGTTGGGCAGGATCCGACTCAACTGAACCGGTCGGATCCGATCCGACCTAAATCGAAAGCCAGGGTCGGGTCGGATCGGGTAGACCCACTTGGATCTAACGCCAAACCGAGTCGAGTTCGGGTCATGTAGCAACTCGATCCGATCCGATCCGGAATTCGATTCAAACCGGAATCAGGTAATATAAAGTCCAATTCTACTTTATCCTTCTTCTACCCGAACCCTAACCTATGCGGCACTGCAGCCCGAGCCCTTCATCTCCTTCCCTCCTTTCGATCCTCATTTCTCTCTCAATTTCCCTCCTCTCCTTCTTTCTATCCTCCTTTCTCTCCCTCTCTCTCTCTCTTGATTTTCCTTATGTTTCCTTTCTACATCAGAGTCTCCGGCTCGACTCGACTCAGCGCAGTCCGAATCGACCGGACAGACTCAACTCGATCCGACTCGATTTCTCTAACCGAGTCGGACTCGATTCGGGTCAAGCCAACAACGAATTGGTTCGGATCAAGTCAGCCCTGCTAGACTCGGTCCGAATCGGATCGAGTTCAGGTCAGTACTTGCAAAAACCGGATCGAGTCGAGTTGAACCTAATCTAGTCCGACTCGACTTGATGCCCACCCCTAAGTTGGACCGCCAATTTTCATCCTATCATCTCGACCGTGTACATGTGACAATCATCTAGGGTGATCTGAACCATTGGTCAGGTGGATCAAACATGGATGACATACTACATGCAATGGGAAAAGTTTCCAACGATTATGCAGCTAGGATCTTTCAATTGACTCAATTGGACGGCCTATGCACTGCGAATTCCCTGGACAATTGTGTGAGGGAAATGGATGGTTAGAGTTAAAAAATAGTAATTAAAAAAAAAAAAATCCGACGGTCCAAATTTAGTATAGATGTGTGGCTCACTTGATGAGTATTGTACCGTAGTTTTTGGCATGTAGCATGGTCACAGTTTGCACCATCCGATGAATTGCCCAGATTCATCCCAGATCAATCTGATCCGTGCCATTCAATGGTGGAAACCAGGCCTCAGCATGGTAGCTGTGATGTGGGCCCCGCATTCTATCGAAAAAACGTAAGCCGCGAATGAGTCGTCAACATGTGCAGATAAACGTACGTAACCAGGGCCCAGTCAAAGCCAAAATGTCCATTTCGATGCTTAGGACCATGTCCTGATGGAGAGAGACTCGAAGGCCTGAGGGATGGCCTATGCATTGGTGGGCCCCACGGACGGAAACTTTGCCCTCATGGACGATGACCAACCGTTCGTTTTTCTTTCCACACTGACTTGTACGTTGCACTAATAAGATATTCCATGGGGGGCCCACCAGTAATAATGATTTGTATTTCCTTGGGCCTATGATCATATGAGTAATTACAATATTTGTGTTGGCCCACCCGAGATGTGTATGTGGGATCCAGACCGTATATCTGATGCAGCTCCTCATATTTGTCATACATGCCGAGAATCATCCCTACCAACAACTAATGTAGGGCACACCACTGAGCAATGTGGAATCATGCCTAAATCTATATGTTCACTTCTTGTGGCCCACGTAAATTTTGAAATGGCTTTATTTCAGGTTTGTCTTTTTATCCTGATAAGGGGCACTAGATGACAAGGTTGGATGACATATAGACAGTACTGTGAACCCCACGTTCCATCTGGAAGTTTCTATGGTGGGCATCCTCTTGAAATCTCCACCATTGTTGGCCCACCTGAGTTATGGATCAGGCTAGATTTTGGGACATAGGCCTAATATTGAGGCCCACATCCAATGGACGGCTTGGATGGCACTCATACATTACTGACTTGAAGATATGGTTTATTACCATACGTTAGAAGCGCATGTGATCATTCCCTTTCTGTCCAGATTTTCTTTTCTACCTGTCCATATCTTCCGTGCACTGACCAACCAAGATAACGAAATTTGTAAGTCTCGACCGTAAGATCTGAATGTGGATTTGTTTGGACCGTTAGATCTTCGTGATCTAAACGGTCACACTCAAGGCACCTTTAGCTCGATCCGAGTCCATATGCCTGCTATCTAGAGGAGATAAACTTCACCAATCTAAACAAAAAGAAAGAAATCAAACATCATGTCATATCTATCGATATAATTAAAGAGAATTGCCCACTGTAATCGCTTAAAGACCTTTCTTTTAATATCTGCGGCCCACCACTTGAAACTTGCCGAGTGCAATGTCCATGTGTCACAGTCATCCAGTTAAGATGGGACGGTTGTTAACGTCTCTCACACGACGAGGTTTCCGTAGGTTATTCTAATTGGCGAAAACGATGGAAAGGAGTGGAGGATTATTCTATCGTGAGTCGAGCTTGGCACGGCTTGACTCGGCTCGGCTGCTAGCTGACCCTAGCTCAAATTTGGCTCAGCTCGGTCCTCAAGCCTAACTGGCCAACTCAGCAGCTAAGGTCAGTTCCACCAAAGTTCGGGCCTCTGTGGCATTTTCTCAAACATATGGAGTGCACCTTCAATTTTCCTAGGGAATGTAAAATAAAAGCATCTCTTTAGGTATTTCATTAAATACTAAGTGGGCAACATAAAAATCAAGATACAAGGGTATTTATTTCATATTTGTACCTTCCTTACTACTAGCTGATGCTTCATTGAGTTATTTCATCAAACACTTCCTAAGCAACATCAATATCAAAATAATTGAGTAACCGAACTGGTTCGATTCGAGTTGGGGTTCGATCTGAGTTGAAACGAGCTTGGGCAAGCTTGAAAGCTCAAAAAATCAACTCGACTCAAGTCGAACTTAGTTTCAAATCGAGCTTTTTGCGAGTCGAGTCAAGCGAGTACAGCTAGCTCTATTTTATACTTTGCCTGCTTGTGCTGGTTGACAAGCAGTCACCAGAAATTGTCCACATGGCACACATTAAGTCAATTAAACCGCATGAAATTCTAGATCGAAAGTCGATGGGCATCATCTAAAAGTTTGATCGATTGATTGAATGATGCTCACGTCCAATCAAAATTGGGACCCACAATTTGGACGGTTTGAATTAACTTACCAATGTGCCATGGTGGCAATTTCCTTAACAGCAATTGTTGCGGGAGCGTGTGACATATATACCGGTTGGTGAACCATAATGCCGGCATGGTGTCCACTTCTCCATCAATGAGCCACGTCATGTTAAGACCTCACCTAAAAGTTAATTGGAATTGCATGATGTAGATCACGGCACGAAGTCATACTATATACAGGGAAAAGCCTGTCCACTATCCGTTCATCTACCATATCATTTAAGGGCATGCATGAGCCTAAAATTAGACAATTCAAAGCTTGAATGAATGGACCCTACCATGAGAGAAACAGGGATAATGATGCTCCGTTGAAGCTTCTTAGGGCCCCACCATAATCTTTATTTGCCTTTCAACTTGTTCACGAGGTCAATGCAACTGGACTAAAGAAAACCAAAATATCACATTGACTCAAAACTTCTATTGTGCTACTAAGTTTTCAATGGTAGATGTTTAATTCTAACAGTTTTTTATAATGTTACACTCAGCTTTGAATTTGCCTTTTTTTTCTCATACCTTACAATAATAGATAAAAATATATGCAAAGCCTAAGTAAAACCAATGTTTTAAATATCGTTATAGTGTAATGTATCGCAATTTTGAGATATGGATACATATCAATTATCGCATGAGATATATCGATTGTATCGCATAATTTATTGTTGATGTTGAGAAACATAGAAACATTGGGAAATTGGTTGAATTTTTCTATGAAATTTTAGGGATAATTGAAAAATACATCAATCTGCACTTAGAAATCAAAACGTTACAAAAAAAAAAAAAAAAAAAATGCACATAATAGGAGTTTTCTTTGTATGGAATCTTAATATATGTGTTTTTCAACTGAACTTATACAAGTATATTCAAAGTCTGTTCATATAATTTATAAATACAAGAAGCTATGGATGAAAACTCAAGCAATATATTTAAAAGCAAAAGAAGAATTATTAGATAAGGTTACATATTTAATTTTGGGTTTAAATACAAAGATTGCAACTGATTTGTGAGAAATTGAAAATTTTAGATTTTTTCCAATTTTCCCCAATTTAATCTATCTCCTCCAAATTTCAAAATCAAAGTTCCAATGATTTTTCATGGAAAACATGAATAATTATAAATTTATAACCATTTGACACTAGTTTAATGTGATTTACAACAAAAATATGAATTAAAAAATAAAAATGCTCACCGGATCAAATAAGTAAGATATATCGATACTACCTGTATATTTCATATTACATAGGTGGGATTCAAGATATATCATGGAATATATCAACTGATATCGTCAATATTTAAAACACTAAGCAAAACACATTATAGACGAAGATGAATGAAAAAAATAAAAATAAATATCAGCTTATCCAAGAAGTTTGTGACCCACAGGTAACTTTTAATCAATCACCGTATTTTCTATAATTTTATTTTTGACCTCATGCCCTAAAATAATAAGACAGTGAATATAAGGCATGAATACAGAACACATACATCAAAGTAAGCCCCTTGGTAAGGCTGGCTCGGGCCACACCTAATCCGCTCCCTCATAGGACAAGTCCCACCGGAATGAGGAGAAAACACAAATGACACAAGTTGATAGATGGCTTTTTTTCTAATGTACGGCTGATCTGAGTTTTAGATCTATCTATTTTTGGGTCACCTCGAACTGGCTCAACTGATAGACGGAGTGAGCTCTTTGTTTACAACCATTTTTGCGGACTGGGATTGCGTCCAACCCCCGCCCGTCTTTAGCCACGAACGGGCAGTTCCGTGGGTGGGCCCACTGTGATCTATCAGTTTATCCACGCCGTCCATCCCTCCCCTCAGATCATTTTAAGGCCTAATTACAAAAATAGGCAGATCCAACGCTCAAGTAGACCACACTATATAACAAACTTGGTTGCATTAAATGCACAAAGCATTAGATGCCATTTGCATTAAATGCGAGAGTCATCTGTAGTGTGGTCCACTTGATCGTTTGATCTGCCTGATTTTTGTGTTTATGCCTTAAAATGATATGAGAGGAGGATGGACGGCGTGGATAAACCTATAGATCGCAGTGTGCCCACCCACGGAACTGCCCGTTCGTGGCTAAAGACGGGCGGGGGTAGGGTGCAGTCCGCGTCCCATTTTTGCAGGAGTATCAAAAGAGAGTAGATTAGGTGCGACCTAGCCTCACCTAAGATGGTGCGCCATTACCGAAGGCCCACCTTGGTGTATGTATTCAATATCCACACCGTCCATCCATTTTTCCAGATCATTTTAGGGGCATCAGCCCAAAATTGAAACATATCCAGTTCTCAGGTGGACCATACGCTAGGAAAAATTGGTGATTGACCATTAAAAACTTCCCGTAGGCCGTAGAAGTTTTGGATCAAGCTGACATTTGTCTATATCCTTCGTCAAGGTTTGTGTGACATTATCAAAAGGTTGAATGAAAAATAAACATTATGTAAACATTAATACGGGCACTAGGAAGTTTTTTATGGTGGGATTTCAATAACCACTGTTTCCTGTAGTATGGTCCACCTTAGATTTGGATTTATTTTATTTTTAGGCTCATGCCCTAAAGTGAACTTTAAAAACGGATGGACCGTGTAGATGTAGAATACATACATCAAAGTGGGCTCCATGGTAAGGGCCACAC
>JAJHSJ010001440.1:0-51181 GCA_021015155.1 Magnolia officinalis | reverse complement strand
AGAGCATTATCCAAAAATGAATCATATCCAAAAATCATCTAAACCACACCACAAATAGCAGTGAAGATAATATTTTCACGGTAAAAAAAAAAAAAATACGTAAGACCCACCATAATGTTTACTTTCCATCCCATCTTTTCATAAGTTCACAAAGACCTTAATGAAGAGGAAAAACAAATTTCATATTGATCCAAAACTTTTGTGACCCCCAAAAAGGGTTTCAATGGTAGACGTTCAATTCCCCACTGTTTTTTGCAGACTTGATAGTTAGATCTGTCTTAATTTTTTGTCTCAAGCACTTAGACAAGCTCGTCAAATGGATGGACGGTTTGGATATAACTCATACCTCATAACCAGACACATAGAACTTGCTAACATCAATACAGCAGCTATATAGCTGGTGTGTGAGGTACACTAGCCAATCCGCTTCCCTTTATGAATAGGTTGGATGACAAATAAACATTATGGTGGGCCCTAAAAAAGTTTCAATGGTGAGGATCATTATCACGGCTGCTTCTGATGGTGTGGTCCACTTGAGCCTTGAATCTTTCTCATTTTTGGGAATATATGCTAAAATGATACGAAAAAAATGGATGGACGGTGTGGATAAGATCATACATCACGGTGGTCACTCAAAGAAACCGCCTGTTCCCAGCAATCTGCGTCCGTAGCCGAGGACGGTGCTGTGTGCTACACGATTTTTGGATCTTGTCCTATCTTATTTTGATCTTGCAAAACTAATGGAAGGAGTGGATTTGTCAAAGGAATCCATGTGGGTCCACGGAGCTAATTCATGTGCCAGGCTAGTGACCCCTACACCAGCAAGCTAGCTAGTGGAAAAGCTCCGTGGGCCCGACCATGATGTATGTGTTTATCCACGTCATCCATCCATTCTTCCATATCATTTTAGACTATGAGCCAAAAATTGAGTCAGATCCGACGCTCAAGTGGAACACACCACAGGAAACAGTGGTGATTGAATGAAAACCGTTGAAATTTTTTGGTGGCCACGGAAGTTCTTTCTGAAATTTGCTTTTTCCAAATTAGCCATAGTGATGGCACTATAAAAAGGAATATGCTAGATTTGTTAAAAATAAAATAAAATAAATTTACTTAGACTAATGGTATTGAATATCAAGAGATATTAACACTAATTAATAACTAAGATGAGCTCTCTGCACATGTTATTATCTACTGTTGCTGACCAAAGGTGTCCTTCATATTAATTACACATGAAAAATGCCTTCATACATGGAGATATTTATGGGGACGTGTACATGAAATAGCTTCTTGGACATCTTTGAGAGGAAAGCATAATTTAGTATGTAAGTACAAGAATGCAATTTATATATTTAAATAGTTGCCAAGGGCATGGTTTGAAAAACTAGCGATGCCTTAATTTCTTTGGGGTATGAATAAAGTGGAGTCGACTACACGATATGTTTATAAAAAATGGTGATTATTATATTATATATTGATGATATTATAATACTAGAAATGATGATCTATCCATCTTACAACTAAAGCATAATTTTAAAATATGATTTGACAAAATGCCTTAAAATTTTGGATTACTTTTTTGTCATAGAAGTGGTATATTCAAAAAGGAGAAATTCCTTATCATAGAGGAAATAAGTCTTAGACTTCCTCAAAGAGAAAGAAATTAAAGTTAGCTATAAAGCATATACTTCAACTAACTGTAATATTCGTCTTATTGAGAAAAATGAAAAACCTTGTTGAGGTCATTGGGTGGTTGCTATCAACGACAATGCGTCTCATATATCTCATTATTACCTGTCCAAATATTGTTCAAGTTGTTTCTGTGGCCAGTTAATTCATGCATATCCCATCCTCCATCCTTATGGAAGCTGTTGATGCAGAAATCCGGTTAACCCTTCTTGGACCTTCGAGTACCTGCACACGAAGAAGACAAAGGATACCCTGGCTACAATAGGGGAGCCTCCGATGCCTAAGTCAAACAGAGAATCTGGGTTTAGTAAAGCGTAAGGTTTTTCATGCGTAGAGTTGTGTGTACCTTTCACCATTAGAAATACTCCTATTTTAGCTGAAATGAGGCAATGGCGTAGAGGGCAATCTCCCTATTTAGTAAGGCGTGTTGTATAAGGAATCATATCTCGATCATATCATTATCTACAATTAACATACCGCATGCTTTATCATTGTTATTATTATCCGTTGATCATTGTGGGTAATCCATCGATCAGATCATGCTAAAGTTTGAGACCTTGATGTATTTGGCCTTACAAAACATGAGATCTGAACAGATCCGAGCTTACACCATTGGATATCCCTACACCGATCTCTACAACACAAGATTTTCGCACAAAACCTTCATCTAAACATCAGTACTTTTCATAGATTAAAACAGCGAACATGAGGCTGATCAGCCCGTTTTTATGTATTCCAAAAATAAGGGTCGTTACAATGGCCCCTAGATGGATTGTCTTTAACCCAAAACCTATTTAATCTATTAAAAATTAGACAATTGCATGTCTGTAAGCTCACTTTCATAGCCCACTTGCGGCTTGAAATTACCTCAATTTTTTACCCCAAGTGTATATTTTAATGAGCTTATTACAATAACTATCTATAATGTTACACATATATGTCATTTTGAAATATCGTAGATGATTTAGTTAATTAAATTCAGACTAATATACTCTAATGCTTTCATAACGCAGAGAGTATTAAACAAAAACTTTAGATTGCACTGCATTCCAATTACAGAATGCCAAGCACAATAGAGTATTCCATTCCAATGTATTTGTTATATGGAATCCAATGCACTCCAAATAGAAGCAATCAAACAAATGAGGACTCAGTGAAACTAGGTATACACTTGTATGCAAACCACCAAACACCAGTCTCTTTATTCCATCCAATAGTTATGCACGTGCAGGCTATCCACTACACGCTTGAGGAAACTGGATATACAACATAGAGTGCGGATCGTCTGATTCCCGGAGGCAGGAACTGCCTGCCTCCAGCGTTTTCATTGGTCCACGTCACTGTAAGTTCCACGTCATCAGTTTTTTTAATATATTAAAAAATATATATTTAATAAGCAGTATAACGGAGACGTTAGACACGGAAACGGACTGGCTCACTACGCCAAAACAGCGAAAAAAGGACGGCCGAAAACCGTCTCAAACGGCAAAAAAGGACGGTCTTGGACCGTCCCAAGGGCCTTCTTTTTTGGGGCGTCGTATTACTTAAAGGACGGCCATAAACCGTCTCTAAAAAAGGACGGTCATGGACCGTCTCTAAAGAAGGACGGTCATCCACCGTCTCTAAAGATACGAACTAAATGTCCCTTGTGAAGCTTAAAAGGACGGTCCTAGACCGTCGTTTTTACGGACGGTCTATGACAGTCTCTGATGCACCATTAAACGACGGACATGGACCGTCCCTACAAAGGACGGTCATCGACCGTCCTTAAAAAGGATGGCTACAAGCCATTTCTGATGAACCTGAAAAGGACGGTCGTAGACCGTCCTTAAAAAGGACTGTTGTGGACCGTCCTTTTTAAGGACTTGTGGACCGTTGATATGATCCCAAAAAGGACGGTCTTAGACCATCCTTAAAATTGCGGACCGTCCTTTTATGATCCCAAGAAGGACGGTCTTCGACCGTCCCTAATGTTGAATGACCCAACAAATCTAAAATGTAATTCAATTGAAACCTGTATTTTTTTTAATATTTTAAACATAAAAAATGTTGCAATATAATTAAAACTGAATATTAAACAAAATTTATATTATTTCACAATAAAAAAATATAATATTTACAATAATAAATTGAAAATGGTCTTGAATAAAAAAAAGGAAAAAAAAAAAAAAAAAAAAACAAATCCTCTGTGGTCTACTCCTAGCACGAGTGGCGTCAAAAGGCTGAAGTGCTTGTAGGCCTAAATTTAGGCACAATTAATTAAAATCCTGCACACAAGAAAAAAAAAAAAAAAAAAAAAAAAAAAAAAAAAAAAAGTCAAAAAGTAGCATTCAACAAAGATAGAATAAATGAATTAAAAAATTTGCCATTACAAGGTTGAAACATTTTACCAACAATGACTGTGCAAAGTACTAGAATATGCTTTTAGGGGAATCAATTGACCAAAATACCTTTTTTACCCTTTAATTTTCCCCTAGAAAGTGTTAGGCTCTCATGGTGTGTTCATCACATTCAACCCATACAATAGGTTCATTCCACCATGATGATCATGTGAGGCCAAAAAATCAAGTCCAATAATCAGGTGGGCTACATATGAATTTGAAGGTCTTTGGGTGGTTTAGGCCAATCTTTTATTCCATTCCAATACAATAAACATTGGATTTAACAGATGATGTGGAATTGAGAATAGGTTAACGTTTAGGTTTAGGAAATCGGGTTCGGGTTTGGGATCGGGTTTAGGTTTGGGTTTTCAAGTTTAGATTTAGGTTTAGGTTGGGGAGTTGAGATTAGGATTAGGTGTAGGTTTAGGTTCAGGGATTTGAGAATACATTTAGGCTTTAGGTTTAAGTTTAGGTTATAGGTTATAGGTTTAGGTTTAGGTTTAGGTTATAAGCTATAGGTTTAAGGAATTGAGAATAGGTTAAGGTTAAGGTTTAGGAAATCGGGTTTGGGTTCGGGATCGGGTTTAGGTTTGGGTTTTCAAGTTTAGGTTTAGCTTTAGGTTAGGGAGTTGAGATTAGGATTAGGTGTAGGTTTAGGTTTAGGTTTAGGGATTTGAGAATACATTTAGGTTATAGGTTTAGGTTTAGGTTAAGGTTTAGGTTTAAGTTTAGGTTTAGGTTATAAGTTATAGGTTTAGGGAATTGAGAATAGGTTAAGGTTTAGGTTTAGGAAATTGGGTTCGGGTTCGGGTTTAGGTTTGGGTTTTCAAGTTTAGGTTTAGGTTTAGGTTAGGGAGTTGAGATTAGGATTAGGTGTAGGTGTAGGTTTAGGTTTAGGGATTTGAGAATACATTTAGGTTTAAGGTTTAGGTTTAGGGATTTGAGAATACATTTAGGTTTTAGGTTTAGGTTTAGGGATTTGAGAATACATTTAGATTTTAGGTTTAGGTTTAGGTTTAGGTTATAGGTTATAGGTTTAGGGTTTAGGTTTAGGTTTAGGTTTAGGTTATAAGCTATAGGTTTAGGGAATTGAGAATAGGTTAAGGTTTAAGTTTAGGAAATCGGGTTCGGGTTCGGGATCGGGTTTTTTGGTTTGGGTTTTCAAGTTTAGGTTTAGGTTTAGGAAATCGGGTTTGGGTTCGGGATCGGGTTTAGGTTTGGGTTTTCAAGTTAGGTTTAGGTTTAGGTTAGGGAGTTGAGATTAGGATTAGGTGTAGGTTTAGGTTTAGGGATTTGAGAATACATTTAGGTATTAGGTTTAGGTTTAGGTTATAGGTTATAGCTTATAGGTTTAGGTTTAGGTTAAGGTTTAGGTTTAGGTTTAGGTTATAAGGTATGGGTTTAGAGAATTGAGAATAGGTTAAGGTTTAGGTTTAAGAAATCGGGATCAGGTTTATGGTTTGGGTTTTCAAGTTTAGGTTTAGGTTTAGGTTTAGGTTATAGGTTTTGGGATTTGCGAATAGGTTTAGGTTATAATAATGGGTTTAGGTTATAGGTATAGGTTTAGATTTAGGTTTTATGTTTAGGTTAAGATTATAGGTTTAGGTTTAGGTTAGGTTACAGGTTAAGGTTTAGGGAATTGAGTTTAGGTTGTAGGTTATAGGTTAGGTTATAGATTATAGGTTATAGGTTAAGGTTTAGGTTTAGATTTAGGTTAAGGTTGGTTTAGGTTTAAGTTTAGGTTATAGGTTTTGGGATTTGAGAATAGGTTTAGGTTAAGGTCATAAGTTTAGGTTTAGGAAATCGGGATCGGGTTTGGGTTTGGGTTTAGTTTGGGGTTTTCAAGTTTAGGTTTAGGTTTAGGTTAGGGAGTTGAGATTAGGATTAGGTGTAGGTTTAGGTTGGGTTATAGGTTTAGGTTTAGGTTAAGGTTTAGGTTTAGGTTATGGGTTTTGGGATTTGAGAATAGGTTTAGGTTTTGGGATTTGAGAATAGGTTTTGGGATTTGAGAATAGGTTTAGGTTATAAGTATAGGTTTAAGTTTAGGTTTTATGTTTAGGTTAAGGTTATAGGTTTAGGTTTAGGTTTAGGTTAGGTTATAGGTTAAGGTTTAGGGAATTGAGTTTAGGATATAGGTTTAGGTTAAGGTTTAGGTTAGAGGTTAAGGTTTAGGTTTAGGTTTAGGTAATAAGTTTAGGTTTAGGTTGTAGGTTTAGGTTAAGGTTTAGGGATTTGAGTTTAGGTTTAGGTTATAGGTTTAGGTTTAGCTTTAGGTTTTAGGTTTAGGTATAGGCTTAGGTTATAGGTTACAAGTTATATGTTTAGGTTAAGGTTTAGGAATTCAGGTTCGGGTTCGGGTTCAAATTCGGGTTTAGGTTATAGGTTTATGGGATTTGAGAATAGTTTTAGGTTATAAGTATAGGTTTAGGTTGGGTTATAGGTTAAGGTTTACGGATTTGAGTTAGGGTTATAGGTTTAGGTTTAGGTTTTAGGTTATAGGTTTAGGGATTTGAGTTTGGGTTATAGTTATAGGTTCTGGCATTTGGGAATAGTTTTAGGTTATAAGTATAGGTTTAGGTTAGTGTATAGGTTAAGGTTTAAGGATTTGAGAATAGTTTTAGGTTATAAGTAAGGTTTTAGGTTTAGGTATAGGCTTAAGTTATAGGTTATAGGTTATATGTTTAGGTTAAGGTTTAGGAATTCGGGTTCAGGTTCGGGTTTGGGTTAGAGGTTTTGGTTTTGGTTTTAGTTATAGGTTTTGGTTTTGGTTATAGGTTATAGGTTAAGGTTTAGGTTTAGGTTATAGGTTATGGGATTTGAGAATGGGTTCGGGTTTAAGTTATAGGTTTTAATTTTGGTTTAGGTTATAAGCTATAGGTTTATGGAATTGAGAATAGGTTAACGTTTAGGTTTAGGAAATCGGGTTTGGGTTCGGGATCGGGTTTAGGTTTGGGTTTTCAAGTTTAGGTTTAGGTTTAGGTTAGGGAGTTGAGATTAGGATTAGGTGTAGGTTTAGGTTTAGGGATTTGAGAATACATTTAGGTATTAGGTTTAGGTTTTAGGTTATAGGTTGTAGCTTATAGGTTTAAGTTTAGGTTAAGGTTTAGGTTATAAGCTATGGGTTTAGGGAATTGAGAATAGGTTAAGGTTTAGGTTTAGGAAATCGGGATCGGGTTTATGGTTTGGGTTTTCAAGTTTAGGTTTAGATTTAGGTTTAGGTTATAGGTTTTGGGATTTGCGAATAGGTTTAGGTTATAATAATGGGAATAGTTTTAGGTTATAAGTATAGGTTTAGGTTAGTGTATAGGTTAGGTTTTAAGGATTTGAGAATAATTTTAGGTTATAAGTAAGGTTTTAGGTTTAGGTATAGGCTTAAGTTATAGGTTATAGGTTATATGTTTAGGTTAAGGTTTAGGAATTCGGGTTCGGGTTCGAGTTTGGGTTAGAGGTTTTGGTTTTGGTTTTAGTTATAGGTTTTGGTTTTGGTTATAGGTTATAGGTTAAGGTTTAGGTTTAGGTTATAGGTTATGGGATTTGAGAATGGGTTCGGGTTTAAGTTATAGGTTTTGGTTTTGGTTTAGGTTATAAGCTATAGGTTTATGGAATTGAGAATAGGTTAACGTTTAGGTTTAGGAAATCGGGTTTGGGTTCGGGATCGGGTTTAGGTTTGGGTTTTCAAGTTAAGGTTTAGGTTTAGGTTAGGGAGTTGAGATTAGGATTAGGTGTAGGTTTAGGTTTAGGGATTTGAGAATACATTTAGGTATTAGGTTTAGGTTTAGGTTATAGGTTATAGCTTATAGGTTTAGGTTTAGGTTAAGGTTTAGGTTTAGGTTTAGGTTATAAGCTATGGGTTTAGGGAATTGAGAATAGGTTAAGGTTTAGGTTTAGGAAATCGGGATCGGGTTTATGGTTTGGGTTTTCATGTTTAGGTTTAGGTTTAGGTTTAGGTTATAGGTTTTGGGATTTGCGAATAGGTTTAGGTTATAATAATGGGAATAGTTTTAGGTTATAAGTATAGGTTTAGGTTAGTGTATAGGTTAGGTTTTAAGGATTTGAGAATAGTTTTAGGTTATAAGTACGGTTTTAGGTTTAGGTATAGGCTTACGTTATAGGTTATAGGTTATATGTTTAGGTTAAGGTTTAAGAATTCGGGTTCGGGTTCGAGTTTGGGTTATAGGTTTTGTTTTTGGTTTTAGTTATAGGTTTTGGTTTTGGTTATAGGTTATAGGTTAAGGTTTAGGTTTAGGTTATAGGTTATGGGATTTGAGAATGGGTTCGGGTTTAAGTTATAGGTTTTGGTTTGGTTTAGGTTATAGGTTAGGTTAAGGTTTAGGGTTTAGGTTATAGGTTTTGGAATTAGGTTTAGGTTTTAGGCTTAGGTTAAGGTTTAGGTTTAGGTTTAGGTTTTGGTTTAGGTTAGGGAGTTGAGATTAGGATTAGGTGTAGGTTTAAGTTTAGGGATTTGAGAATACATTTAGGTTTTAGGTTTAGGTTTAGGTTTAGGTTAGCTTTTGGGATTTGAGAATAGGTTTAAGTTATAGGTTTAGGGTTAGGTTATAGGTTATAAGTTTAGATAATTGAGAATAAGTTTAGGTTATAGGTTTAGGATGTGGTTTAGGTTAAGGGTGTGGTCCCTGCAAATACAGATAAAAACATGGCCTGTCCAAATGGCCAGGCCCTTCCAATGTTGTCCATAGGAAATGGACAACTTCATCATGGTCATAACAGCGGTTCCCACCTTCCAGGGACCCCCGCTCATCCAGATATCTCCGACGCACATCCGGGTCTACTCCATTAATTTCGAGCAAATACATAAACCCGGCCTGTCAAAATAGTCAGGCCCCTCCAATGCTGTCCATAGAAAATAGACAGCTTCATCATAGTCATAACAGTGGTTCCCACCTTTTAGGGACCCCCACTCATTCGGATAGCTCCGACGCACATCCAGGTCTACTCCATTATTTTCGAGCTAATACATTTAAAAACAACATAAATATATGTAAAAGCATCTGGATACCTGGGGAAGGCCTCCCATATTTGTATTGTTGGCTACTCATCCCTTTGTCTACAAGCCACAATCGACCGTAAATGACCTGTACACATCATTAAATATTTACACATCATTAAAGATATAATATAAGGAATAAGAAAAAATGGTATTAAAATGTACACATCATTAAATGTTTCCCTATAAGGAGGTGATATTATATCTTCGATAGCCACAACCTGTATGACAGAGATAAATGCGACCGATACAGTCTGTTACAATTCAAAGGAGAAAAAAGATTTGTGGCTGCACCGATATTCTAGTACATTACGAACGGCTGCCTACATACCCAAAAAGTCAAATTGGGATCAAGCCACTACGTAGATCTTTTTAATTAACCAAGTAACTAAAGGTCATAAATTTCATATTTAACAAAGTATCATTGAACGTCGTCTCAAATCATTTCTGAAAGGTCCAATCCAACCCAAGCCCAGCCTCTTGGCAGTTGTAGGGAAGAGGATAGTTCAGCTATTATGACTTTGTACCTGCCACTTATTTACAGTGGGTGTAGTAATTTAAGTAGTTTAATTTGAGTGATTGAGTGGTCAATTGGGAATAGTAATTTAAGTAGTTTAATTTGAGTGATTGAGTGATCAATATACAATTACGCTGATTTAGTAAGGTTGGGAAAGCCATAGGGGCCACCTTGATGTATCTATTGTATATCCATGCATTTTATCTTGCTCAGTTTTAGAGCATGAGCTCAAAAAATGAAGCAGATCAAATCTTAAGTTGATCAAACCACAAGAAATAATAGCAATTGAATGGCCACCATTAAAAAAATTTAACGCCCACCCTAATAAATATTTGCCATCCAACTTATTGATAAGGTCAAATTTATCATATTTGCCATCTGTTTTTGAGTAAAATTTTCCTGAAAAATTTCTTTTTGTTTGCAAACAATAGATTTAGAAATGAAGAAAAACTGTTCAAGAATTTTTTTTACATGCACTCACACCCCACACACACCCACATACTCACACTACAATGGTTTTTCACCACATTGGGTACTCGAACCCATGACCTTGTGTTGAAACTCTTGTGAGTTGTGAGTCTACCACTGGGCATGAGTAAGGACCCAGATCTTGTTGACAGTCAAGGGAAATGGCTTTTCATTTGTCATGTTTTCTAGAAATGGCATTTCCTAAAAAACACCATTTTTCTCAAAAAATAAAAATAAGAATTCCACGAATCCAAACAGGTCCCCAGCAATCTTCTCTCTATGGATGGAAATTGATATGGCAAAATGGATGGACAACGTGGGCTAAATACAAACATTATGGTGGGGCCCACATAGCACTATATGCAATTTGGGTTAAAGACATTACTTTGGTGTTAAAGGCATTACTTTGGTGTCTTTGTCAAGTGCAGATTGCTTTTGCCCCCAAAGAACAGTCAGAACTTTGTGGGCCTATAGAGATGTCCATCACAGATCCACTCCATTCATCAGTTTTGCAAGACCACAGCAGAGTACAGGCAAATCTAAAATTCATGAGGTCCGCACCACACAAAACAGATAAACTTTGTAGAGCTGACCTCAATGTTTATATAGGCTATCCAAACCATTCATAGGGTTACTATCACTCAGATAATCTGTACGCACCAATATCATCTTGGTACAAAAATTTTCAGGCCCCCACCAAGTTTTCAATGGCGGCTGTTTGATTCTGACTACTAGTGTGAGCAGCCTACAGAGCAAAACTCTCCTCAATAGGAGAACCCAAACCTTTCAATTTGTGGGCTGCAAATTGAGTACTAGACATGAATACGGGTACAAATACAGAAATAAAAGCCCATTTCCAAATGCTCCATCTAAGCTCCAGCACATGACTCTTCAGAAAACAAGAAAACTAGTAATGCCATCTGAGTTATCACATCCAAACATAATGAAATACATTCACAAAATCAGGAGACAGATGCCCGAATTGCTCCCACATGCAGGCAAGCCAAAGCCCATTTCCAAATTCTCCCATACAAAGGATTGAATCCCACCGTCATCAACCATATAAATAGTCCCCAATCAGAAGACTTGTATATTGATAGCCTGCGGATTAACTGGCTTGACATTTCATCAAACACATGTTGTGCACACATTTACAGATCTAAAAATTAAAAACCTTGGCATTGAGAAATGAGTACCTGGCCGGGGAAGAGATGAAGGGCAGGGGCTGTCGCCGCACCAGATCTGGCGATGATGCACGTGAGGAGGAGGAGGAGAGAGAGAGAGAGAGAGAGAGAGAGAGAGAGAGAGAGAGAGAGAGAGTCGGGGGTAGGAAGAAGCAGAGAGGCGCGGATCTGGGATCGGGACAGAGAGAGAGATTCTCGCGCAGGTCTGGGACTGGGACGGCGAGAGAGAGAGAGAGAGAGAGAGAGAGAGAGAGAGGGCGGGCGGGCATTCTGTTGAAAGGGGGGTGGGGTGAAATTGGGCGCGCGGCTCTATTTTGAGCGCGCGCCCAAATTTCATCGGGACCGTGGCTGGTGGGCGATGCTCTGTGGGCCCCACCATGATGTACATGTTTCATCCATTCGGTTCATCCATTTTTACAGATAATTTTAGTGCTTGATGCAAAAAATGATATGAAAATAAATCATAGGTGGGCCACACTACAGGACAAAATTAATGAATGGATATTCACAATTAAAATCCTCCTAAGGCCCACTGTACTGTTTATTTGACATCCAATTTGTTGATTTGGTCATAAAGACCCAGATGAAGGGAAAAAATAAATATCAGCTTGATCCAAAACTTTTATGGTCCCCAAAACATTTTTAATGGTCAAAATTCATTCAACACTATATTCCTGTAATGTGGTCCACTTGAGATTGAGATATAATTCAATTTTTTTTTATCATATCATAAAATGATATATAAAAATAGATGGACGGCATGGATGATACACATACATCATGGTGGGCCCCACAGAGCACCGATCATTAGCCATTGGCCGGTGTCAGGGGGAGTATGTTGGGCCCACCGTGAATGTATGTGGTCTATCCACGCCGTCTATCCGTTTTTCCATCTTATTTTAACGGTTGATCTTAAAATTTAATCATACCCAAAGATCAAGTGGACCATACCATAGGAAACAGTTGGAATAATGATTTCCACCGTTGAAACCTTTTTAGGGCCCACAATGATGTTTATTTCTCATCAAACCTATTCATAAGATCACACAGACATGGATGAAAGGAAAAAAATAAATACAAGCTTGATCCAACACTTCTGTGGCCCCCAAGAAATTTTCAACCGTAGATGTTTAATTCACATTGTTTCCTGTGGTGTGGTCCACTTGAGGTTTTGATATACTTTATTTCTACGTTCAAGACCTAAAATTATCTGATAAAATTGATGGACGAAGTGGATAAAATATATAAAGCACGGTGGACCCCATAGAATTTATTCAGTACGCTTAGGGTACTGAGTTACTCAGTACGCAATCCACTTCCGTGTACTGAGGAAACTCCGTGGTCCCCAGTGTCATTCATGCATTATATCCACCCTGTCCATCTCTTTTAACACATAATTTTAGGGCTTTATCCCAAAAATGGAGTATATCCAAACTTCAAATGGACCACACCACCACAAACAGTGTGAATTGAACATCTGCCGTTGAAATATTCTTGGGGACAGCAGAAGTTTTAGATCAAGCTGATATTTGTGTTTCCTTTCATCCATGTCTTTCTGATATCATGAACAGGTTGTATGACAAATAAACATCACTGGGGGCCTTATAAAGTTTTCAACGGTTGAAATCAATACTTCTACTTTTTCCAGTGGTATGGTCTACTTGTGATTTGTATATGCATCAATTTTGGGTTGAACCCATAAAATGATCTAGAAAAATGAATAGACGGCGTGGATAAACCACATGCATTCGCGGTGGGCCCAATCGAGTTTACTCAGTACGATAAGAGCGTACTGAGTAACTCAGTATGTAATTCGATTTCTTCGTTTTGGGAGGGGCGCATGACGGACGGTGGCTTTTAGGACCGTGGGGCCCACCGTGATGTATTTTATTTATCCACTCCGTCCATTAATTTTAAAATATTATTTTAAATGTTGAGAGAGTGATTCCCACCAGTGGAGAGAGTGATTCCCACCATTGAAACTATCCTAAGGCCCACCATAATTTTTATTCGAAATCTAACCTGTTAAAAGTTGAAAAATACATGAAATAAGGTAAAACACAAATATCAGCTTGATCTAAAACTTTTGTGGCCTTTAGAAGTTTTTAATGGTGGGTGTCACTGTCCCCACTGTTTTATGTGCTGGGGTCCACTGGAGCTTTGGATTTATCTTTTGATATTGCCCTAAAATGATCTCTCCAAATGGATGAAAGGTGTGGATATAAAACATACATCATGGTGGGGCCCAAAAATAAGAGGTATATAAATATCAGGTGGACCACACCACATGAAAACAATAGTGATTGGATATCCATCATTAAAATCCTCGTAAGGCCCACTGTACTGTTTATTTGGCATCCAATCTGTTTATTAGGTCATACAGGCCTAGATGAAGGGGGAAAACAAAAATCATCTGGATCCAAAACTTTTATGGCCCCCATAAGTTTTAAATGGTTAACGCTCTTTCAACACTATTTCTTGTAATGTGGTCCATTTCAAATTGGGATATGCCTCATTTTTTGCCTCAGGCCATAAGATGATCTTTAAAAATAGATGGACAGCATGGATTAAACACATACATCATGGTGGGGCCCACACAGCACCAACCACCAGCCATTGGATGGTGTAGGGGGAGGAGCCAATCTGTTCCCCTTATTTGTGGTGTGTTCCATCTTTGGATATGATTCATTTTTTGGATAATTCTATAAAACGATCTCGAAAAATGGATGAACGGTGTGGGTTTATCCCAAATTTTCGGTAAATCCAAAACTCAAGTGAACACTCGGCCAATCACGGGATTAAACCTTCCCATCCCTTCCAATCCCTCGAACCAAACATGTCCCAGGCAAATTTGAATGGATTAGGGTGGATTGGATGGGATTTAAAGGTAATGATGGTGTTGTCAGTGGATTGTCTTAAGATCCATGGGATTGCTATATATCCCAGGATCAGATCACCCAGTTTGTTTGGCACGCCCGGCCAATCTAGGGATTTAACTTCCAATCCCTTCCAATCCACCTGTCCAAACGGGCCCTAAAATGATATGGAAAAATGGATTGACGGTGTGGATATCATAAACCATGACTTTGGGCCACGAGCTTAAAAATAAAGTCAATCCATGACTTGCGTGGGCCACACCACATACTATAGTTGAGAGGGTTACCCTCCCATTAAAACATTCATAATCATTTATTGGGCCCACCTAGATGTGGTTCATAGATCCAGCCCATTCATTATATACGTGTGTCCCACTTGGATGAGGAGTCAGCCCAAGTTTCATACACATCCAAAACTCATGTCGGCCCTACCAATTAAATGTTTTTATATGTTTTAGGGATGTCTTCACATAGTTTTAGATGCTATGGCTCACCTGAGTTTTGTATACGACTGATTTTTGGACTTAAATGGGACACATCAAATGCATGGTGTTGATGTTCTACATACATCATGGTGGGGCGCACACAGATTAACCTCATGGGAAGTTCCCATGAGGTGACCTTATAGTACCATTTCACTATTTAGGTAACTCCTTCATGGGTGTTACTCTAACCGTGTAGGGCCCACCTTGATATATTTTATGTATATCGACACCGTCCATATATTTTTCCATCATATTTTAGGATGTGATTTCGAATCATAAGAACTCAATAATCTCAGGTGGGTATGAAATCGCTCTTACGATGATTTTTTCACCATTGGATTTCGCTGTTTTGACGAGGTTGTATGTTGAATTCTAGGGGTTGTAGGGTTTGATTTTGTTTTCTTGTTAAAGATTGTTCGATTCTACTAGTGGTGTTTGGAAACTAACCTC
The DNA here is from genome assembly GCA_021015155.1 of Magnolia officinalis. NCBI lineage: Eukaryota > Viridiplantae > Streptophyta > Magnoliopsida > Magnoliales > Magnoliaceae > Magnolia > Magnolia officinalis. The sequence goes on along the minus strand of JAJHSJ010001440.1, from coordinate 36,126 downwards.
TGATATTAATTTGATTCCGTTTGGGAAAAATTTTGTCTGTGTCAATGTCGTGTTTTTGCAAGTTCTAGGGTTTCTAGTGAGACTTATGTGTTGTGTTTTATTGTTTTGGAGTCCTTGGAGTTAATATGTGGGGGTCAACTGTGGATGGGGGAGGGCTGGGAATGCCTTTCATGGAACAATCTCTGCCGCCTGATTGTGGACTTGGTACGATTGGATGGATGTCGGTTGTCTTTTTTTTTTTGAGATTCCATTTGGCTTAAACTATATTCCAATTCCTTTTTAACAAGCAGCTTAAACTATATCTAAGTTGTGCAAGTTTACATCTCATTGCTTTGGAGACGAGTTAATAGCCGAAAAATGATAACATGAGAATGACCTCTCCAAAGGTCACAATAATTGAATGATGTTAACTGTCTGAAATTGCGGTTGGATTAATTTGGACCATTTTCTTTTTTACTATCCTGAGGAACATTGAGTTGTACTATTCATTTTAAACATCTATATGCTTCAATCTCCTTTGGTCTGCACTCCTATTGTGTTGAAGGGCACATCTATTCTGTTGGGTAGAACACTTATTTTAATATCACAATGATTGGATAATCTCAACCATCTGATATTACCGTTGAATTTAGACCATTTTATTTTTGACCAGGGTATGGAGGAACTTTGATTTGCACTCCTCTTTCTTAAACATGTATATTTTTTCTTAACCTCGAGTTGCACTCTTCTTCTTCTTCTTCTTCTTCTTCTTCTTTTTCTTTTCACGTTTACATGTTTTAATCCCACATTGTGTATTGTAGGCCACATCCATTCAATTTGGTATAGATCCTTTTTCTTTTCAATTTTTCTTGTCAAAATACAAAATCTAGTTTTCTTTTTTTAAATATATATATATTTTACAATTTGTCAATTTTTTCACAATTTTGTTTAATTTTTTAAATTTTCTTTTTCTAAATATCATTTTTTAAATATCACTTTTGTTATATAACTTTTTAATTTTTCTTTTCAAAATACAAAATCTAGTTTTCTTTTTTAAAAAATATATTTTTTTGTAATTTGTCAATTTTTTCACAATTTTGTTTAATTTTTTAATTTTTCTTTTTCAAAATATCATTTTTTAAATCACTTTTTTATATAACTTTTTAATTTTTCTTTTCAAAATACGAAATCTAGTTTTCTTTTTAAAAATATATATATTTTTACAATTCGTCAATTTTTTCACAATTTTATTAAATTTTTTAAATTTTCTTTTTCAAAATATCATTTTCTTATCGAAATCTTTTTTTTTTTTCAAAATTATCAACATTATTCAAAGTTCTTAATTTTTTTTTCAAAATCTAGATTTTTATAAAATTACACTTTTTTTTCAATATCTAAATTTTTTTCTTAAACATTGTTAGTTAATTTTCTAAGCTTTTTACCTTTTTTTTTTCGAAATTCATAAATTTTTTTGTTCTTAATTTTTGACTTGAGCATTAGAGACGGTTTAGGACCGTCTCTAATGCAGACGGTCTTTGACAGTTTCAAATGACCACTATAAGACGGCTAAGGACCGTCTCTAATAGAGACGGTCTTTGACAGTCTCAAATAGAGACGGCTAAGGACCGTCCCTAATATAGACTATTTTTGACTCTGTCCGATAACCAGTAAAAGACGGCCGATGACCGTCTATAATTGAGACGGTCCCTGACAGTCTCAGATTACCAATAAAAGACGGCTAATGACCGTCTCTAATACGGACGGTCTTTAACCGTCTCAAATGACCGCATATGAGATGGTCAAAGACCGTCTCTAATAGAGACGGTCCTTGACAGTCTCAAATGGAAACAGCTAAGGACCGTCCCTAATACAGTATTTTTGGCCGTCTCAGATTACAAGTAAAGACGGCCAATGACCGTCTCTAATTGAGACGGTCCTTGACAGTCTCAGATTACTAGTAAGAGACGGCCAATGACCGTCTCTAATACGGACGGTCTTTGACCGTCTCAAATGGCCGCATATAAGACGGTCAGAGACCGTCTCTTATTCCAGACGGTCAGTGGCCATCTTTTATCCCCAGTTAACGATGGTTTTTGACCGTCTTAAATGATTTGTGGACGTTCAAATTTTTGAGATAATATTAATGACGGTCAAGGACCGTCTAAAAGTTTAGAGACGGTTTACGGCCATCTCTAAAGCGTCTTTAAACCAAGCAATTTTAGAGACGGTCCAGAACCGTCTCTAAATCCGTCATTTTTTTCCATTTTTCACGTAGTGGTTACTCCCCATGCCACCGGCCAATGGATCGTGGTCAGTGCTATGTGGGGCCCCATCATGTTTTATGTGTTTCATCTATGCTGTCCATCTATTTTAATAGATAATTTCATGGTATGAAATCAACAATGACGCATATCCCAATCTCGAGTGGACCACATTGCAGGAAAGTGTTGAATGAACGTGGACCATTAAAAAAATTTTGAGAGCCATACAAGTTTTTGATCAAGCTGATCTTTGTTTTTTCCCTTCATCTGGGTCTGTACAACCTAATCAACGTATTTGATGTCAAATAAACAGTACAGTGGGCCTTAGGAGAATTTTAATGGTGGATATACAGTCACTACTGTTTTCCTGTGATGTCGTCCACCTGAGATTTACTTACCTCTCTTTTTTCTTTTTTCTTTTTTGAAAAAAGCCCTAAAATGACCCGTAAAAATGGATGACCGGAATGGATGAAACACATACATAATGGTGGGGCCCACCGAGTACCGACCAAAGCCACCGGGCTGGTGACAGGGGAGTAGCCAATCCGTTTCCGTCAGGCACGGGGACGCGGATTTCCTACCAAAGTCTTTTGCAGTAAAGTTCCTGCCCAAGGATTCTAGATGGGCCCACTATGGCGTTTGTGATAAATCCATCTCGGTCATCCATTTTTAGATATCATTTTAGGACATTATACCAAAATTAACGTGTATACAAAAATCAAATGGGCCACACGAAAGGAAACAATGGGGATTTAGTGACCACCGTTGAAATATTTATATGGCCACAAAAGTTTTGTATATGTCTAATTTTTTAGTGTTTTCACTTCATCCGGGTAAAAATGACCTTATAAACGGTTTGGATGGCATATAAACATCAAGACACCTAGGAAGGTTTCAACGGTAGGAATTTCTTTCTCCACGGTTTCATCTTGTATGGCCCAGTTGAGTTTTCGATTATCCTAATTTTTTGTTACATGTCCTAAAATGAGCTCTAAAAATGGATGAATAGATTGGATTTCTTATAAACATCACAATGGACTCAACCTTACATCCCAACCCTAGAACTTCCTACAAGAGGCTTTCCCCAGTTAATCCACCTCCAGTATACGATTTCCTTTCGAAACCGATTTGCTACTCCCCTGCCACTTGGTGCTATGTGGGCCTATCATGATGTATGTGTTTCATCCATGCCGTCCATCTATTTTCTAGTTCATTTTATGGTTTGAGAACAAAAATGAGGTATAACCTAATCTCAAGTGGACCACATTACATGAAACAGTTTTGAATGAACGTCGACCATTAAAAACTTTTTGGGGGCCATAAAAGTTTTGGATCAAGCTGATCTTTGTTTTTTCCCTTCATCTGGGTCTTTATGACCAAATAAACAGATTGGATGTCAAATAAACAGATTGGATGTCAAATAAACAGTACAGTGGGCCTTAGGAGGACTTTAATGATGGATATCCGATCACCGTTGTTTTCCCGTGGTATGATCCATATGAGATTTATATCCCTCTCATTTGTGGGATGAAGCCCTAAAATTATATGTAAAAATAGATTAAAGGAATGGATGAAACACATACATTATGGTGGGGCCCACAGAGCACCGACCACCACCACCGGGCTGGTGGTAGGGGGAGTAGCCAATCCGCTTCCGTTTCCATTTGGGATTTAGTGCTCCGTGGGCCCCAACATGATGTATGTGTTTCATCCATGTTGTTCATCTATTTTTCCAGATCATTTTATGGTGTGAGAAAAAGAACGAGGTATATTACAATCTCAAGTGGACCACATTACAGGAAACAGTGTTGAATGAGCGTCGACCATTAAAAACCTTTATAGGGCCATAAAAGTTTTGTATCAAGCTGATCTTTGTTTTTTTTTTTTTTTTTTCCTTTCATCTAGGCCTGTATGACCTAATCAAAAGATTGGATGTCAAATAAACAGTACAGTGGACCTTAGGAGGATTTTAATGGTGGATATCCAATCACTATTGTTTTCTTATGGTGTGGTTCTTCTGATATTTATATACCTCTAATTTTTTGGATAAAACGCTAAAATTATATGTAAAAATGGATAACCACCAGCCACTGGGCCGGTGGCGGGGGGAATAGACAATCCGTTCCCGCAATTAGCTATTTTCTATTTGAGGATTCAGTGCACAGATTAAGTAGCGAGACTGCTACTAAAGTGATGTCACCTAGTTATGTGGGACCCACCATGATGTATGTTTTGTATCCACACCGTCCATCCATTTGGAGAGATCATTTTCGGGCATGAGCCTTAAAATGAATCGGATCCAAAACTCAAGTGGACCCCAACGTAGAAATAGTGGAGGGAGTCATGCCCGCCAATAAAAACTTCAAAGGGTCACAAAAGTTTTCCATCAAGTTGATATTTGTGTTTTCCCTTCTTTAATGTCTATGTTAACTTAAGGTCCACTATGATTTTTATTTAAGTTTTCATTTAGGGATTCAGTGCACGAGTAGCAAGACTCACTACTAAAGTGACGTTACATAGTTATGTCGGTCCCACCATGATGTACGTTTTGTATCCACACTGTCCATTCATTTGGAGAGATCATTTTAAGGCATGAGACAAAGAAAATAGGGTTCCATTAGATAAAGTTACAAATTCTCAAAAAATAGGGTTTTGCTTGATAAAATGACGAGTTTTCGAATAAAGTGACTTGGTTCCACTAGACAAAATGATGATGCTACTGTACAAAGTGAGAAGATTTTACTAGATAAAGTAGCGAGTTGTCAAAAAAAAATGACGGGGTTTCAATAGACAAAGTGACGGGTTCATTTGACAAAGTGATAGGATTGCAACACAAAGTGACCGGGTTGCAGCACAAAGTGATGGGGTTGCAACACAAAACGACGAGGTTGTAGTATAAAGTGACGGGGTTCAGTAGACAAAGTGACGGGGTTGTAATATAAAGTGACGAGGTACAGTAGACAAAGTGACGAGGTTGTAGCACAAAGTGATGGGGTACAATAAACAAATTGATGATGTTGCAGTACAAAGTGACGGGGTTTGGTAGAAAAAGTGACGGGGTTCAGTAGACAAAGTGACGGGGTTCAGTAGACAAAGTGACGGGATTGCGAGACCAAGTGACGGGATTGCGGGACAAAGCGACAGGGTACAGTAGACAAAGTGACGAGGTTGCAGTACAAAGTAACAGGGTTCAGTAGACAAAGTGACGAGGTTGTAGTACAAAGTGACGGAGTTCACTAGACAAAGTGACAAGATTGTAGTACAAAGTGACGGGGTACGACAGACAAAGTGACAAGGTTGTAGCACAAAGTGACGGGGTATAGTAGACAAAGTGATGATGTTGCAGTACAAAGTGACGGAGTTCAGTAGACAAAGTGATGATGTTGTAGTACAAAGTGACAGGGTTCAGTAGACAAAGTGACGGGGTTGCAGTACAAAGTGACGGGGTTCAGTAGACAAAGTGACAGGTTTGCAGTATAAAGTGACGGGGTTCAGTAGACAAAGTGACGGGGTTGCAGTACAAAGTGACGAAGTTCACTAGACAAAGTGACGAGGTTGCAGTACAAAGTGACGGGGTTCAGTAGACAAAGTGACGGGGTTGCAGTACAAAGTGACGGGGTTCACTAGACAAAGTGACGAGGTTTCAGTACAAAGTGACGGAGTTCAGTAGACAAAGTGACGGGGTTGCAGTACAAAGTGACCGGGTTCAGTAAACAAAGTGACGGGGTTGCAGTACAAAGTGACGAAGTTCACTAGACAAAGTGACAAGGTTGCAGTACAAAGTGACGGGTTTCAGTAGACAAAGTGACGGGGTTGCAGTACAAAGTGACGAGGTTCAGTAGACAAAGTGACAAAGTTTGGATTGGATTCAGTCGTAATAAATGGTGGGCGTGACTCTCTCCACTGTTTTCTATGGTGGGTCCCACTCGAGTTTTGGATCTGACTCATTCTTTGGCTCATGCCCTAAAATGATCTCTACAAATGGATGGATGGTGTGAATACAAAACATACATCATAGTGGGACCCACATAAATAGGTGACATCACTTCGGTAGCGAGTCTCACTACTCAACGTGTGCACTGAATCCCAAATGAAAACGGAAGCGGATTGACTACTCTCCCTACCACCAGCCCAGTGGTGGTGGTCATGCTTTGTGGGCCCCACCATGATGTATGTGTTTCATCCATTCCTTATATCTATTTTTACATATAATTTTAGGGCTTCATCCCAAAAATGAGAGGGATATAAATCTCATATGGACCATAGCACAGGAAAACAATGGTGATCAGATATCCATCATTAAAGTCCTCTTAAGGCCCACTATACTGTTTATTTGACATCTAATCTGTTTATTTGGTCATAAAGACCTAGATGAAGGGGAAAAACAAAGATCAGCTTGATCCAAAACTTTTATGGCCCCTAAAAAGTTTTTAATAGTCGATGTTCATTCAAAATTGTTTCATGTAATGTGGTCCACTTGAGATTAGGTTATACCTCATTTTTGTTCTCATACCATAAAATGAACTAGAAAAATAGATAGATGGCATGGATGAAACAAATACATCATGGTGGGTCCACATAACACCGAATGGCAGGGGAGTAGCAAATCCGTTTAGAATGAAAACCATACAATAGACTATGATTAATAGGGAAGGCCTTTTGCAGGAAATTACAACGCTGAGATGTAAGGTCTACCGTGATGTTTATAAGAAATCCAATCTATTCATCTAGTTTTAGAGCTCATTTTAGGACATGTAACCAAAAATTAGGATGATCGGAAACTCAACTGGGCCATACAAGATGAAACAGTGGAGAAAGAAATTCCTACGGTTGAAACCTTCCTAGGCATCTTGATGTTTATATGCCATATCCAAACCGTTTATAAGGTCATTTTTACCAGGATGAAGTGAAAACACCACAAATTTAGACAGATACAAAACTTTTGTGGCCATATAAATATTTCAACGGTGGTCACTAAATCCCCATTGTTTCCTTTTGTGTGGCCCATTTGAGTTTTATATACACCTTAATTTTGGTATAATGTCCTAAAATGATATCTAAAAATGGATAAACAGATTAGATTTATCACAAACATTGCAGTGGGCCCATCCAGAATCCTTGGGCAAGAACGTACTGCAAAAGGCTTTGACAGGAAATCCGCGTCCCCGTGTATGACGGAAACGGATTGGCTACTCCCCTGCCACCAGCCCAGTGGCTCTGGTAGGTGCTCAGTGGTCCCCACCATTATGTATGTGTTTCATCCATTCCGTTCATCCTTTTTTACGGTTCATTTTAGGGCTGTTTTCAAAATAAAAATAAAAATGAGAGGTAAGTAAATCTCAGGTGGACCACATCACAGGAAAACAGTAGTGATTGTATATCCACCATTAAAATTCTCCTAAGGCCCCTGTACTGTTTATTTGACATCAAATACGTTGATTAGGTCGTACAGACCCAGATGAAGGGAAAAAACAAAGATAAGCTTGATCAAAAACTTGTATGGCTCTCAAAAGTTTTTTAATGGTCCACGTTCGTTCATTCAACACTGTTTCCTACAATGTGGTTCACTCGAGATTAAGATATACGTCATTGTTGATTTCATACCATGAAATTATCTATAAAAATAGATGGACAGCGGGGATGAAACACATACATCATGTTGGGGCCCACAGAGCACTGAATTGGCCGGTGGCATGGGAGTAGCCAGTCCGTTTCCGTGTCTAACGTCTCCGTTATACTTCTTAATAAATATATATTTTTTAATATATTAAAATAAACTGATGACGTGTAACTTACACTGACGTGGACTAATGAAAACGCTGGAGGCCGGAGTTCCTGCCTCCGGGAAACAGAGGATCCGCACTCTACAACATAATACAAACCTTCCAACACGGTTCTCTTTATTCCACACAAGAGCTAGATAACGTGCAGAGTAGTACCCGCTACGCGCTTGGAGAACCTAGGTAGAAAACTAATATGCAAACCTTCACACACAATTATCTTTATTCCATGCAATAGATAGACAACGTGCAGTTCACCCACTACGCCTCATTGCCCAGGAAAGGTGCAGCCACACCATTGTCACTGTAGTCGAGTTACGGGTGTTGATGGAACCCTATAATGCCAAACGCCGGTACGCACGTATTCACTGCTTCGGGCGAGCTCAATATCCGGATGAAATTGCTGAATGCGCCGAATGCCTTTGACTTATCGCCGTTTGGATACACTTCCACCGATTCCTCGTTCGCCTTCGAGCTGCTGAACAGGAGCTTAGCGTTGAGCGAGATGCCTGCTGACGATTTCTGACCAACATTGGAAGGCCCAAGTAGATTAGAGGGAATGGTTTTCCGGCGGAAGTTGGGCCCGGGATCAGGGACGTTGGATTGAACCTGGACATCCTCTTTGAAGATGCCGCCGCTGTATGACGAGTCGCATATGAAGGTGAAGATTGCCTCTTGCGGCAACCGATTGATTATAGGCAGGATGCAATCAGCTGGAAGGGGATTCGGTTAATGTTAGTTGCAGTATTTTTACAAAAAGGGTATTTCAAACACGAGTGGTGTTACGTATGCACGGATCGAATCCTCTACAACACCTGTTGTACGTGTTGTCAGTCTGGCATGTAATACGCCCATAAGGTGAGATCAATTTTGGGATGTACGGTGAACTTTAGAAGGCACACATTGATGGGGTGGAGTGTAGGTCATAACAGAGCTCGTTTGTGCGCCACAACAGGTGTTGTAGGGGATTCGGTTTGTGCAGGATTCTATACATGTGGACCACAGGTGTTTCATCTGGACCGTTTATCCAATGGTCCAATAACCGATAATTGAAGTCCCAAAAATCTAGAATATATGATGGTCTTGACCCATTGATCAGTGACCAAAGAACAGAAATTTAGCATCAGTCCAGATTCAATGGAGAATTAGCACGACTCAACGGCCCTGCTCTTAAAATTAGGGAGATTTTGGAGCGTGGCTTCGGTGGATCCCGAGATTCACGGACGTGGGTGAGAACCCTAACTGTGGAGCCCACCACGATGTATATGACTATCCACACTGTTGATCTGTATTGAAAGCTCATTTAATTTAAGGCATGATCCTAAAAATGAGCAGATCCAAATCTCAGATGGACCATAGTGCAAGAAACAGTGTAATTACTTTTTTGTGGGCTAAAAAAGCTTTGGATCAAGATAATATTTGTGTGGTCTTTTCATCTGGATCTTTGTGACCTTATCAATATGTTGGATGGAAATTAATCACTCCGGTGGAATCCATGAAGTTTTTAATGGTGTGGATTCAATCAAGACTGTTTCCTATGGTGTGGTCCGTCAACTTCGTTTTTTGGATCAGGCACTAAAGTGAGCTTTTAAAATGGTTGGACGATTAACGTACATAAATCACCGTGAGACCTACAGTCAGTGTCCCACCCACCTCGGTGGATTCCACGGCTGAGATTTTGTGCAACCACATGTACTATTGTGTCAATGATACAGAACTCTTAAATATGAAAAATGAGAGAAATCATTTATACACCATCATTCTATGTATAGTCGATCGCCACCGTATATTCCCAAATGGATATCGAGGCAGTGGAATGTCTCTCGTAGACAGTATCACACCATCTCGAGTCCTTTGGGAATGGACGGTGGAACGCCGACTATGCATCCAGTCTCAGAACATTTCTCAAATCTCATTCATCCTAACCTGTAATGGGCTTGAGATCGCAAGGAATGATAGCTGAAATGCCCTTTTTTGTATCAGCCGTAGCCCTAGGCGTAGGCATAGGCGTAGGCATAGTCTTAGCCGCCGTAGACGTAGCCGTAGGGCTAGCCGTAGCCGTAGCTGTAGCCGTAGATGAACCCGTAGCCGTAGCATTAGCCGTAGCCGTAGCCGTAATAACCGTAGCCGTAGCCGTATCCGTAGCTGTAGCTAAATCCGTAGCCATGGGATTAACCAGCTCTCCACCCCCACTGAAGAAGAATAACAAGGTGTCTCCCGGCTTAGTTGCATTGACCTTTGTCTCAAGCTCTTCTATAATAATAGAAGACGTGGGGACCTTCTCCGTCTCTGGCTCATCGGTCAAGATCGTAATGTTCTGAAAGCCCAAGCTTTGGATCAGGGCCTGCATGGCTTTCACGTCACTTATGCACCCATGCAGCTTGTATTTGTCGGGTACATCGGGATGGTTGGAGTAGCTGCATCCCACCAAGAGAGCCAATTTAGTCGCCATGATTTTCCTCACTTTGATAAGATGCACTGATCTAAAATGTAGTACACACCTTCTCTGGATCCATATCTCTAACAATATTAGCTTATGTAGACCATTCTCATTGGTAAATTACTTAAATGCCCTCACCCGCATTTACTCTATTGATATAGACACTTGAATGAAATCCAATTGACTGATGTAGACGGTAGAGCATCATCCATTAAGTCCAACGTACATTTCATGTGCTACCATGCAATTATTACAACAGTTGGCATTTACAGCCCCATCATCATCACCCTTTAACATGGACGGTGCATAAGAATCACTTTTGTTAGGGCATCCTAACATAGACTGTGCATAAGAATCACTTTGGCATTTGATCAATTTATTTATTAGGGCCCACTATAGATTTCTTATCAACCTAATTAAGAATCACTTGTGTTAGGCCATCCTAACCAATTCACATATGGCTCAGAAAAAGGATGGCTACAAAATAACGGAAAGTCAAAGATAAATTGGATCATTCAATCAGGGTCATTTTTGCATAGTATCCAATAAAATGGATTTTGGATTTAATAGACAGTTTAGATGGATCGATCAAAATGGATTGGACCGTACTCAAATGACTGAATGCAGATAAGAGCACCATAACTTGTAGTGCTCTGATGATATATTTAAAAAATGAAGATTTTTTTGATGCTAGATTAAATTTCCGTGATATGACTAATGGTCGGCTCTGATACCAGACACGTACCTGTTTCCCATGTGCAGAAGGTGTGCACGTTTAAATGGCAACTGAGCGATTGCCATTTGCATTCCTCTCCTCCTCGGATGGATGGAACGTGGACATGTAGTTGAGGGACGCGGATTGCCCCTACCCCAGCCCAGGCAAAGCTCTGTGGGGCCCACCGTGATGTAAGTGTTTTATCCATGTCGTCGTTCATCATTTTTCTCATATCATTATCAATTCACGTCATTTATGCACCCATGCAGCTTGTTTTCCACGGGTACGTTGAGGTTGTTGGAGTAGTTGCATCCCACCAAGAGAGCCAATTTTCTCACCGTGATTTTCCTCACTTTGATAAAATGTACTGATCTAAAATCTAGGTAGAAAACTAATATGTAAACCTTCACACACAATTATCTTTATTCCATGCAATAGCTATAGCTAATGCAAACCTTCACACACAATTATCTTTATTCCATGCAATAGCTATAGCTAGACAACGTGCAGATCACCCACTACGCTACATAGCCGCCCAGGAAAGCATTATAATCAATGAAGATGTGGTACGGGTGTTGAGCGAACTCTAGAATGCCCAACAATTGCTGAATAAATTCTCCTACATTACTATTGGTTTTCCCCACGGGCGGTTCAACTGCTTCTGGCGAGTTAAACAATGCCTGGATCGCACCACTGTATGCGCTGAATGCCTTTGATTCATCACCGTTTAGATACACTTCCACCGATTCCTCGTTCGAATTCGAACTGGTGAACAGGATACCATTGTTCAGTGAGTACACCTTAACATCGATAGTTTGAAGTAAATTAGGTGGAATGGTTTTTGAGCCGAAGTTGTGCACATTATCAGCGACATTGGACACAGTCTGAGCATATTCCCTCGGAAGAGGCTACCGCTGTATGACGAGTTGCATATGAAGGTGAGGTGTCACGCCCCAGACTCGGTAACCGGAATCCCAAGGAACCCGATGGCCGGTTCTGTCCGTAACAGCCTCCATAGTACCCCATTCTCGGCTCCTGAGACAGGTTCCGATCCTGAGATCCTACAAGGAGAATTTTTATAACAGTATAATCATTACCAATATGAGCATATAGAAGATCACAACACGAATATCTGAGAATAACAAAGGCACACATCGCAAAATCCACTATAAATTTGAACTTTTATAACTTTCAAAAGGTCCAAAAGGACATACATAAAATGATAGGAGAAGGAAAGAAAGATCACCAACACCGAGTCCTCAAGCTCAACTCAACTCCACGCTCTGCAGCTACGACGCCTGTAGAGAGTCTCCTGCACGCATCAATCGTGCATAAGATTATAGAAGCTTAGAGGGTGGTGAAAGTGTGTGACAATGGTGCACAGAAGAATAGTAGAAGATGCAAGAAGGGAAACATGCTCAATGGGAATATGACTAGCCTTACCCAGACTTATCATGAATACGATGCGATGAGTACTGGACATCATACCAAGGCAATACATGAAGGGCTTGTACAACCAATGCTAATGCGATGCAAGTAATGTCAGTGCTCATATCCAAACCACAAGTCAAGTACATTTCCAATCATAAGGAAATCACCGGGGTCCATTACACTGCTGAATGACTGCCGCTCTACAGACCCCGCACAGTCAAACGAGTGTAAGAGACCTCACTACCCGCCTGTGGACAGTCAATCACCAGCAAGGCCTGATGGTAGCGAACCCGTTTACGAGCTGGTCAGACTCAACCTATCAATGCCCCCTACACACCAGGCAGGTAAGGCCACACCTCTATCCAATCGACTACAGGACAGTGGGAGTAGCGGCCTAACAGTATAAAGCCCTCGTGCGCTCATGTATTCCACCCGGTATGCTCAACTAATATTTCCGGTGTTTACACATACGGTCATCCACGAATATCCCTGTGGAGGCAAGGCCTTGATGAAGTAAGGGAGGATATCCACATGCTATGCAATGCTAGATGCACGAATCACACAATCACTCATGCATCAATCCCAAGTGTCCATCGTGCTCTAGAGGAAAAAACTTCATCCCTCGGGGAGATACCAACATGACCTACACAATGACACAACCATGACCAATCATACCTCAACCAAGCATGCATATGATCTGTATGGGAGTGGGCCATGAAGATGAATAGGGGTGCCAATGAGATGAAGATGAACTCTCTACCTAACCATGAAAGATCTAGGTATTTAACCAATTCCTCATAAGGAATACAACCTCTAGTAGGGGCCCATTTACCTGGGGTAGCCCACGAGACTAAGAAGAACAATGATATGGACCTAAATAGATGAAACAGGCCTAGCAAGGGTCTATGGCGGGTCTTTAACCACCTATAGAAGCCCATGAGCCTACCTTAGGGCCACTAATGTGGACATCCAACCACAATTGGTCCTCAAGAGGTAGCCCATCTCTAATTAATCACGGATCAAGGCCCAAGGCCCACACAACATTAGAAATAAGAAATGGGCAGCTATAATCATAGCGCACACACTCATGTTGAGCTTCACAAAGGCAGCCCAAGGCCTATCCAAAACATGGGTCCAAAGGAAACACTCATGGCCCAACCCATATATACCACTATGGGCCCATAGGGGAAAGGTTAGGGCCCGACATAAAGGCCTTAATCCCATGTATTGTGGTGGCCTAGTGGGCAGCCCATTGCTCAAACCACATGGGCAAATGTCATGCTCTTAGTCAAGTAAGTTGGGCCTACAACCCGGCCCAAGTATAAAGTTGATTTGGCGAGCAACCAACCCACACAGACCTGGTGGATCTCCTGATGAATGGGTTGGATGACGGATACACTTAGAGGTGGACCCCTTGGAAAGTTTCTAGGTGAGCACCACCTTGCTTAATGTCCCTCATTGTACCCAAACCTAGTTTGGGACAGCGTCTCTACCTCGAGGTCTAGAGCCGATTATCTATTACTCGGGTAACACCTTAGTAGGTGTTAACATAACTGTGCGGGGCCTACCTTGATGTATTTTTTGTATATCCACGCGGTCCATCTGTTTTTTCCATTTCATCTAAAGGGGTGATCCCAAACCTTAAGAATATCCAAATCTTAGGTGGAACAGACTACTAGAAACAATTACAAATGACCACTAAAAACTTTTTCGTGGGCCACAAAAGTTTTGGATTAAGTTGATATTTGTGTTTTACCTTCACCTTGATCATCAACAGGTTGGATGGAAAACAAACATTAAGAAAACTTTATGATGGGCCCTTTGGGATTTTTAATGGTGAGGCACTCAAATATATTTTCCTGTAGTGTGGTCCACCTGAGATTTGGATCTGGTTAATTTTTGGGATCACTTCATAACATAAGTAGGAGAAATGGATGGACAACGTGGATATACAACACATCATCAAGGTAGGCCCCACTAAGGGTAACAACAGCTGACGTGTTACCTGGGTAACACATACATAATCCACTCACCCTTTGTCTGAACTACCTAAAAAGTTATCATGAAGAGGAAAGGATGACAAGTCTCGTGATGTGGCCCTTTCTGCCAAATCCTACCAGAGCCAATCAAGAGTGCGTTGTATATTGTATTTAAAGATATTCAGAAATCATAAGGAGAATTTTGTTAACGGTGGTCACGCTGAAGTGGTTATCAGGATAGATGGTATTTATTGAGCAGTTATTTATTAAGAAAAAGTAGTTGAGCGAACGGTAGTCGTGGGGAAGTGGTTACTAAGGATTTATGGTAAGTTTAGAAGCAAGGAAAGCGAGTAATGCTAAAATGGTTATATTAACTGTCACAACGTGGGAAGCATACTGACAATCAATTTGAGACTTTAAATAGTAAGGAAATTCAACTAAAAAAAGCATATCATACAAACCAAACTGTAGACACTGAAAAATCGGCGTCCATGTTGTTGTGAAAAATGTTGTTGTTGTGGTGATGATGTTGGGGGTGATTAAGCTGATTTGTGATTGTTGGAGTCGCCACTAGCCAATATTACTCAGAATCCCGCGGTCGGCTAGAACCCACGGAATACGTAAGGTTGGAGAAATCCGAAGATTCTCCTACCTTAAATTGACTCCTGGTCTACGATCTGGGATTCCGGGTAAGGGACCTCGGTTACAAAGAGGGAAGGTGTTAGGCACCCTCTTTGCCCGTACAAATGTACGGTCTCAACTTAGTGTGGTAAAATAATCTCAAGGGATGATGATGATGCTATGGTCATGATGGGACTAGTCACATGTGGATTTCTGATGTAGCAAGATCCGAGATTTCGGCAGGCTACAGTGCATACGTCCGACAATGTGTCTAGAGGGCAGATGTGATGATGCTTATGCAAAGAGATAAGAAAAGTGGACTAGATCACTAGGAATTTCTGATGTGACAGGATCCGATATACGGCAAGTCACAGAGCATACGTCCACTAGAGATCTAGAGAAGCAGGGAGGTTGAGAAGGGAGTAGATGTCATGATGAATGCTTGTAGGGTGATGGATCTTTGGCTTGATTCTTGAGTAGGCTAAGACATAGACTGAACCATGATTAAACTGGGTTAGGCTTATGGGTTGGAAGAGTTGAGAGGAGGGATAGGGGGTGGCTGGAAAAATCAGAACTTTGAGGATTTGGGAGCTCCTTCCCTTTTCCTCACTCTCTTCCTCACTCACTCTTTCTCTCTCACTCTCTCTTTCTCTCTCTCTCCCTCCCTTGGTGGCTTGTGTTGAAAATGAAAGGGGAGAGGGCTATTTATAGCCTTCTCCAATGGCATTGTGGTAATTTTCGACTTTGGGAGGGGTAAATGCTGATGTGGCAATAGGTGATTGGTTGGAGAGAGAGAGACGCCACATGGCGTGCTCTCATTGGTTAATGGGGAGCGGTAAAATGGTAAATAGTGAGGATGAGGAGGGTAAATGTATGGGAGAGTTGACTTTGGATGTTGGGACAGCTGTTCATGCTCAGCCCGCACGCGGCGGTACTCCGACTACCGCCCGGACCTGGCTGAGTCTGAATCTCGTGTGGCTGACTCAGCGCACGCTTTTTGAGAGGAAGCGGTAGTTAACTACCGCCGGCGGTAGTCAAACTACCGCTTCGGTACAGCTTCCTTCGAAATTCATCCGGTGGGTCCTTTTTTGGGTCCTTAGAGCGAAACAAAGTCCGTTTTGGATATTCGGCTAAAAATGGCTTGAAATTGGCTCGATTGTTACCCAAAATTGATTCGAGAAATAGATCAATTTTGGACATGGTCTGGATTGAATGATGACTCATGATGGCTCAGGTTAGGATTAGGGTTAGGTTTAGGATATGATCATGGTTCTCGGATTGTCTTAACAAAAGTCAAGATATTAGCCTGGGTGGGGTGTCTACAGATGCCCCTCTTTGACCGAGGTTGCGAGCAACCGAAGGTCAAAGCAAGTGGACACCCCACCCTTCTGGTCAGAATGAAGGGTAGCGACTCAAATCTATTGCTTACCATTGTATCATTGTCAGTTGACTGTTTGGAAAAAGATGACTTGCACATATCACGAGGGTTGAGGAAAACGTTGTGATTGTCTCCTGCGCATTCGTCGCGGCTTTATGGATCACCAATCATAACCTCTTCACATCGGATTGTTTACAACATTGGAGGGTACACTACCAAAAAAAGGGGTAAAGGATACAGACCACGTTAGTTTTTTGCTACGGATATAAACCGTAGCTATACTTACTACGGTTTTAATCCGTAGCTAAAAGCTTGCTATACCCTTAATAAATAATGATGGTGTAAGGAGCTCTATAGGGCCTAAAAAAATATATGTGTTCTATCTAAGCCGTCCATCAATTTTTAAATTTTATTATAGGCCATGAAACTAAAAGTCAGCTAGATCGAAGGCTAAAGTGGACCACATGATAGAAAACATTAAGATTAAATCACATGTGCTTCCTATGGTGTGGTCCACTTGGGCCTTCAATATACTTTATTTTTGGGATCATGTACTAAAATTATTTAGTAAAATTAATGGACGGAATGGATAAACCAAATACATCAAGGTGGGCCCCACGAAGCCCTGAGAGGACCGTCGACCACGGGTCCCTCGCCCAAAAATGGGCGCGCGCTCAAAACAGAGCCGCGCCCAGAAACCCTGATTTCTCTCTCTCTCTCTCTCTCTCTCTCTCTCTCTCTCTCTCTCTCTCTCTCTCACTTCGTTCCCTAACCCCATCTCTCATCTTCCTCCCTCTCTCTCCCCGTTCCCGAATCCTCTCTCTCCCGATCTCTGCTCCATCTTTCTCAATCTCTTCCCTCTCTCTCCAACGCATCTCCGCCGTCTCTTCTATCTCCCTCACATCATCGCCATGACTCCGGCGCCGTAACCCCTCTCTCTCTCTAGCTTCCTTTCTCTTTAAGATGTTGGAAATGGTGGGGTTTCTGTGAGCTCTTAAATATGTAAGCTTTTATTATTATTTTATTTTATCAAGTCCCATTTGTTTGCTGATCTTTCTCTGTGTGTGTGTGTGTGTAGTTGTCTTTCTCTATTTAAGATGTTGGAAATGATAGGGTTTCTTTGAGATCTTAATATGTAGGCTTTATTATTATTATTATTATTATTATTATTATATTATTATTATTATTATTATTATTATTATTATTATTATTGTTTATTTCATGATTTGTATCTTTACAATGACAGAATCTTATTTCTTACAAGAAGTAGTTTCACAAACTGGGCTGCGGAGTGGTTTTTCTGGCATTTCTATTCTTCAATCAGTCATTTCAGTGACTTCCTATAAGCCAAATCTGGATTTCTAATTTCTATATTTTACATATCTGAATTGGGTTTTGTAGGGAAACTTCTGCATGATTCATAACCTGAATTTGATGTCTAACCGATTGGAATCAGGTTTTTCTATCCTGAATTGGGAATTTGATTTAGCGAAGTTGTAATCCAAACTGGGTTTTATCATTTCTATCATTTCTAGTCGTGAATTGGGTCTGGAAGGGATTCATTTCACCAATTATTGAAACCCAAACAATACTTCTTGCTAGAAATGATTTTGCTTGAATTTTACGTGGATTTTCTATTCCTGAATTGGGGATTGGACTGTGGAGTGATCCTTTGGAGTGAATAATCTGGATTGCGGAGTGATCCTTTTGAGTGAAAATCACAATCCAAACCAGGTTTCGTGATGTATGTCTTTTCGAATTGGGTTTTAGATGACTTCTTTTGATTAATAATACAAAATCAGAATAATGTTTCTTACTGCAAGTAGTTTCGGTGAATCCAATTGCAGTGTTTTTTTGGCATTTCTACTCTTGATTTAATGCCTTTTCAATGACTCATTGCGAGCCCAATACGGATTTCTAATATATATATCTGAATTGGGTTTTAGAGGGAATTGGCATCATTCACCTTAACCCGAGCTGAATTCTTAATGGAAAGTATTCCTGAATCATAGTCATGAACTGGATTCTGTGAATTGTATTGTTTCTAGCCCTGAATTGGCTTTGAATAGGATTTTATTATTATTATTATAAATTTCTCAAGTCCTGTTTGTTTGAGTCGGAAACATGAATCAAGGCTTGTTTTGTGTAGTTGTTTATCTCACCTATGTTTCTTTTTTATGTGGCATTTGCACAAGTTATCATGAGGCAATCTTTTTTTTTTTTTTTTTTTTTTAATGTTTTTCCCTCTTTGTACTTGCTTACTAAATCCAATTAAATTTTCTTAAAATGTCGGACATGGTACACATGTATGAGATCCAAGCTGTCCATCAGGTGTGTCCCACTGTTTAAATGGCATCTGCCCAAAAATTGGGTAGTTCACCTATAAAAGCCCATGATGCTAGAAATAAAAGGACGGTTTACTAAAATTTTCTAATAGTCCAATATTTGTTCCACAAACTTTAGCCCAATTGATCAACACATGTTATAAACATTTCCTGATGGATGGGCTGCTTCCACAAATTTTTTGTTTGAGATTCGTTTCTTCCCCCCTTTTTTTTTAGTGCAAATGTATTGTCGATTCAAACTGTTGCGCAAAGGCTCATTTCCTTTTCACTCTCAAACCTAAAGAGAAAAATTAAATTAAATCTCTTCCTTTTCCACCTTTTTTCTCATGCCATGTTTCCCTTTTCTCAGTTACTTTTTTAATTCAACCAATCCAAATACAAGAGAGACGGTTGCAAATCACATGCCTCCTCCTATAGGCCTAGGCTTCCATCCCAAAAAGATTTGCAGAGCCACTAGCAATGCTAAGGTGGACCAGTTCCATGAGAAAATGGCCTTAGTGATTAGCTAACACCTCCACACTGTGTAAAACCTGATTAATATCCTAAAAATGGGCACAATACATCATAGTCATGTCATGGCCAAGCCTTCTCTTTCAATGCCATGTCTCCACCAAAGGCCAGCTAAATTCTGTTTTACATGCATGAATAAATAGCACTATTATTATTGTATAGAACACACGCTTTCAAAATGGCAGAGCCAATAGCCAGGACAAGTGCCATTGGCTTTGTTTCTCTCTATCCTTAGAAAAGGGAATATGTGAGTTCATTCACATCTGATACAACTGGGGTGTAATCTACCTTCAGTTTTTCTAGTTCTTCCTGGCCTAACTCCCTCTTGGTAGGTTTGGTTAGCACCAAAACACAGCATATAGGCCTCTTGGTGGCTCTTGCGGTAGCAAGATCCTCCTTCGATGGAACGTATATGTATTAGATTTCAGCTTCACATGATGGGTACATGTGTGATCACGTCAAGTGGAGAAATGTTTCTAGCTATTACACACAAGATAATGGAAGGAGTGTTTCTGCATCCATGTAGGTATTATTGTTTGAATGATCTTATTATTCACCTATGGTTGCAATAATTTAGAAACTTGAAATTTTGTTTGTTTTATGACATCTTTGTTTTAGATTTCTGAATTTGTTTCCACAAAAGCAGATTTTGGATCTGAACTAGCTATAAGTACTAGAACATAGCTTGAGTCAGGTGATAAGATTAAAGTGCTTAGTCACTCAATCGGTTGTTCTCAATTATTTGTATGAATGCAATAATTAAATGTTTTATATACGTAATGATTATTTTATTGGTGATAATAAGATGCTCTTCTGCTTGACTTATTAGTTACTTGGTAGTAACAACTTGGGATTAATTGCTTACAGCTCCCGCGGATTGCCATAGGCATATTAAGCTAAAGATGCTCTTCATTTGTTTGCGAACACAGCTGGAGTTCATTTGACTAGATGCATTGTAAAATTACCTTTTAGATGCCCAAGAGCACCCAACTAAGGTAATTTTAATAACACTAGCAGAAATGCCAAGTGTACTTGTTAGAGTGCTTTTTAAAGGTGCACTTGCCTCACACGTATTAGATAGGACCTCACTGTTTGGATTCCATGCATTTAAATTCAGGCACGAGAGAAGACTTTACCTATCTAGTTTGAAGCATCCACAAGTCGAATCTCTGGCTCCATTCCTCCACAAATTGGGAATCTACAAGATCTGGTTAAGTTGTCGTTGTTCCAGAACAATTTGACTGGTCCAATTCCTCCTGCTTTGGGTAATTTGACCACGCTCAAAATTTTGTATTTTTCCAATCAACAATGTTGTTGTAGACATTTCTGAAACCATACATATCTGCATTTTTTTTAAAAAAAAATTGATCTTGGTATGTTCACAGGTATTATTTTGGTTAGCTTCGTTATGACTTACATTACTTGCTTACTAAATCCAATTGAAAACTTTCTATTTCATCTTTATTCTTTCATACTTGACAGTAGCTCTTGTTATGATCAGGAACCCGAGCCAGATGGTGTTAATCTTGCTGTCGTTAAGGATGAAAAGTCTAGATTCAATCTTAAAATTGTCAATATGCCATTTTTTTATGCTTAAAGAGACATGATTTTGGAATTGTTGACTCAACCTTGCAGGATATTGAGAAGTACAAATTGGGGAACCCTAAATCATTCCATTACCTCAACCAGCGAGCAAGAACAGGTCAGCCTTCCCCTGTCAATCTGATGATATGTTGGGTCCACCTATGGGTATAAATTATTTCTTATATTTGGTTGCTCAATCAGATTTCTGATAGTTATGTTTTTCAGGAGATAGACTTATCTGTCGTTAAAGATGAAAAGTCTAGATTCCATCTTAAAATGACAGCTAAACTTCTCTTATTCTCCTTCTTCTTTAGGTTGAAACAGGCCTCAACCAGGCCTCGACCTTAGGCCTCAACCAGGCCTTCTTCAGGCCACACAAGGGAGCTGAAACAGGCCTCAACCTTAGGCTGAAACCAGGCCACATAAGGGAGCTGAAATACTGGTTGATTTTCAGGAAGTTTTTTCTTTCCTCTAATTTTTTATTACTGAATGTTTTTTTTTTCTATTGGCCTTGATTTTTCAGAAGGCAATAAATTTTGTTTATGGCCTTATGTAGTATGGTTTGTGTCACTAATCATGAAGGATTTAGATTAAATTGCCTTTTAAGAAAGCATGCACGATTATATGATGCTTGTTAGATATTTGATGAAATGGGCATGCCAAGTTTGGTTGTTTGGATGATGCTTATTAGATATTTGATGAAATGCCCAGGAGAAATCTTGTCTGGGTAGAAGTAATTCCATAGTTTGTGTATGAAATTAGTATTCTTTTCTTCAGCAAAGAATACTGAAATCTTGTTTGGTTGTTTGGAGGATGAAAGGGGAGTTTGATGGGGTGGTGATGATGGTCACCCTGAGGCCTCTGCATGAGAGGGCCTTGGAGAGTTCCATCCAAGGGATGGTGTGGCCCAAGGCCATGATTGGGAAAATGACCACATGGGGCTCTTTGGATTCCATGGGAAATGGGCTGTGTTAATGGAGACTGATTTGGACTGACGGAGTTGTGAGGTCTTTATAGGGTTTAGTGGGTCATTAATGTGGTGGCCCCAGCCCAGGAAAAGATTCCACACTTTGGCAGAGTGGGATGGATGAATGATGATACACAGGCACTTGGAAATTGCAAGGGTGGAATACAAGTGACAGTCCAAATCATGACCTCCTTTAACTGTATCAAGAACCTCCATTACACTTGGAAAACAACTCTTTTTGCCCATACTGCATTACTAGATATGGAAAACATTTCTTGTCATGCACGTAGCAAACAAATCTCATTCCACATTTATGTTATATTTCAATAAGCTTTTTAAGATGGTTGTTGCTTTTATTATTCCACATGAAGGAAGAAATAGATAAACTCCTTTTTTAAAATAAATTTCTCTAGTTAGAGATAATATTCATGACTTTGAATTGGGTTTTTCCCCTTCAATCCATATGCAATGGCTAGCATTGGAGAGTGACCATGAACAGAGAGATTGTGTAGTGAGAATGGATTTCCATTTAAGGAGTACATGTGTTTCTGAATACACGATGATTATGTGTTCAAATTGGAAGAAACCAATGTATCTCACATTAGTAAAACGTGAGAGTGATTTCTTTGAGTTCATGGTTGTGTGGTGATTTTTTATGATCTTTGGTGCTTGTTTATATTAGAACAATTCCAGCTTCTTTCACTGTTGAGGAATGCAATTTTGCAGGTGGGCGCCAATGCAAGCAGCCCAGATGAATCAATGTGGCACATGTGTGTGAGATCCAAGTTGTTCATCAGCTGTGTTCCAAGTGAATATTCCTTGGCCCAAACATCCAGCCGGCACACCTGTCAGGTGGGTTATAAGTGTAGGGGAAAAAAAAAGGATGGCTACATAGTGAGTAGAAGGATTAACCAACTGTCTGCAACTAACATCCCCGTCTCTCCCACTTTGATGAGTGGCCTTAATTTCAGGTTAGAAAGCATCCACTGCATATGCTTGATGAACATCCCAGATCTTGTATGCATGTGCCATGACGCATGTGTGGGGCTTGTATTTGGAGCATTCATTTGTGTGCTTCAAATAGCATTTCCCTGTATTCATTGAGAAGCACTTACTAACTTTATGGCACTAAAAGCCTAGCAATGGTGGTGTAATATAATATCCAATTTGTATATTTTAGGAATGGTCCATGAAACATGATTGCATCTATGGTGCTTATAAAAGAAGCTTGTGCTTTTACATCGTTATCTCACATCCAACCGAGGAAATTCTCTCAATAGCTATAATGCAAGTCCAAGAATATGTGGAAATACTAGGCCTTGTCCTCCAGCCCTGGGGGAATAGATTTTGCATCTAATTGCATCAATCACTTCTATATTCACAATTGAATTGCATCGGTGTGTTCTGAAATTGGCTTCCAACCTTTGACACTGTTAGTGTACAGGCCATAATGGCCATTACGACCTTTTCTTTTCTTTTCTTTTCTTTTCTTCTTCTTTTTTTTTTTTTTTTATTTTTAAGAAACTGTAATGGCTCTGTAACAGGCTGTTATGAGCCATTTTCTGTAATGGTCAGCCCTAGAACTCCTAACAGTGGACATCGTTACCATTACACAACTGTTTTGGTATACCTTGGGGTACATGATTGTTTTTGCTTTATCACTAATTACGCTACATGATTTTTAAGCTACTTAAAATACATTACATTTTCTAGTTTGTTTGTTGGTCCAATTTAAGATCTTAACTTCTGATTCACTTTGGAATGAAATGTTGCATGAACTAGTCTTATTTCTCTAATGTCTCCCAGATAGGTTGGGCTTCCTAGATGACAATTTCCTTGGTGAGAGAAAATATGGTGTAGCTGAGAAGAATCAACCATTTCAAATGGACTATGATTCTTCTAATTCCTTAAGAGCTGCAAATCATGAAATGTATGACTATGGTTTTGAAGATCCCTATATAGCAAACCGAAGGTTGTCTTTTGAAATGTGACTTTCTACCTTTTGAAAGCTGTAGTTTTACAGCTTCATGATGAAATTGTTGCAGCTCTGACGTATTTTTTTTGAAGCTGGTACAAGTAGGGTTGATGTTTTAGAGCTCCTAAAATATTGGACTTATTACATTTCCCTTGCTTATATAGAGTAAGGCTTATGAGGTTCTCCTCAAGGCCCATGAGGCAGCGATAGGTGCATTAAAGGCTGGGAATAAGGTCAGTGTTGTTTACCAAGCAGCAGTCTCGGTGGTAGAGAGGGATGCTCCTGAATTTGCCTCTCATCTTACAAAGTCAGCAGGAACGGGAATTGGTCTCGAGTTCCGTGAGTCGGGATTGAGTTTAAATGCCAGGAACGATTGGGTGTTGAAGCCTGGAATGGTTTTTAATGTATCTCTTGGGTTCCAGAACTTGCAATCAGAAACCAACAATTCAAAGACTAAGATGTTCTCGTTGTTGCTTGCAGACACCATTATTGTCAATAAAAAAGCTGCAGAAGTCGTGACTTCAATCAGCTCCAAGTTAGTTAAGGATGTTGCATACTCATTCAATGAGGAAGAGGAGGAGGAAGAAGAGTGTCCAAAGGTCAAAGCTGAATCCAGTGGAGCTGAGACATTCTTGTCGAAAGCGACTCATACATTTAGGTTTCTGTGGCTTCTCATACATTTAGCTTTTTGTGGCTTGAAAATTTTATACTTAAGGGGCCTTCTCGATTGTCAGCTTAATTCTACTGCTATTGAGACTCACTTTTTGTTTGCAGGGATTTCACAAATCTGTCGTTGCTATCTTTGATCAGACAAGCAGATCCTCTCTGGTAAGAGCCTACCATTTACTTCCAACTCCAACGTATCTGTTATCACGCCCCAAACTCGGAAACCGGGCTCACAAAATTCTCAATCGCCGAATCCGGTGCTGACAGCCTCCGTAGTACCCCATTCTCGGCTCCCAGCGCCCATACGCCAGATTCCGATCCTGGAATCTTACAAGGAGGATTTTCAGTATGAAATTTTTTTTTCTTTGTAATGGAGCATAATCATAAACATACCCAAATCATAAAGGCAACATCATCATCACATATCCATTAATATAATCATTTGAATACAACGCTGAAAGGGAAATACATATATTAAAATCAAAGCTCCAGAGGACAGCTGCACGCTCCAAACTCAACGCTGCTGCAACCTAACGCCACCTGCACGCATCTATCGTGCATAAGCTTACAAAAGCTTAGAGGGTGGTGAGAGTGTGTGTAAGGTAAGTGCCAAGTATACCATAAAGCCCATGAATCATACATCATCGGGATAAGCAGAAATACTAACAAGATTATGAATCATACAATGTCAGAGTAAGCAGAAATATACTGGTAAGTCCATGAGTGCTATCAGCCGTACCAAGGCTATGTGATGTAACACATAATAAGACAGTAACAGATGCTGAGGATGCAATGCAATATGCAAATCCTGACAAGCCACGAATACTATCAATCTTATCTATGCCATATAAGCGTAAAAACACAGCAACCCAAAATGCTAAGTACTGCGGATGCAATGTAATATGCGGTGCGAATGAAGTGACCATGCAGGAACGTGAAGTCGGGATGATAGTACGTAGTATCGCAGGCTACGGGATCCACCACAAGGGACTTCTATCCAAACCAGTCCCATACCTAAATTTGGATAGTCAGACTCAATGTGGTAAACTTCTGATCTCAGGTTAGTCGCGCGCCCCAACCGAAATCCTTGTCATCGCGAAGGTACACGTAACAAATAGTTGCGCACCACCAGCCCGAGTGGATAGTGAATGAATGAATGGATGAGTATGCAACTCCTACTCAATAAGTCCACGTATCAGTACGGTTCATCTCTGGGATCATCACCGGGGTCTATTACACTCTACGCCAGCTTGCCGCCCCTATCCAAGCGCACAACTGGGTAAGTGAAAGAGACCTCACTATCCGCCTGCCAATATCGGGCTCGGCTCGTCGATAGCGGACCTATTCCTCAAGCTGGTCAAACTCAACCTAGATATTGCCCCCTCACTCAGGCGGATAAGGTCACACCCCTTCCCAACCGACCACGACACAGTGGGAGACGCGGCCTCCTGGTATTCGGCCCTCGTGAGCTCATATATCCACTCGGTCTCGACGTTGGAGTCATCTCCTGGCCACGGAGGTTCAGGGATTTTCACCCAGGGACATCTATGGCGCCCGTATGCTAGAACCAAACATTTCCGGTGTCCCGTCTAGCCATCCACGATATGCCTGTGGAGGCCACGGCCCTGATGTCGCTAGGGCGTACAATGATCAAGTAACATGTATGCGAGATGCATGAATCACACCGTACAAACATGCAGCAATCTCGCGCGTACCATGCGCTCATGTCGGGCACTCCATCTCATATGGAGTCCCGTAAATGTCTCAGCCCAACGGCTCATGTTATAACCAAACATTCCTCATATCAAACATACATATGATGCGTATGCACATGAATCATGGAAGTGTACTAAGCATGTTATAAAGTAATGAACTATCCTTATACCGAAGATGGGCCTAGACGGCCTACACATAACCAGTATGGGCCTACCAATGGCCCTAGGGAGAGTCGTAATGCGGACATTTAACCAACATTATACTTACGATGTGGACGTCAAACCAACATTGCTCCCAAGGCATAGCCTGCCATATAGGTCAACACATAAAACACGGTGGAATCACCTTTAATGGGCCTTATGTACATCCCATTGGGCCTCGACCCATGAGCCTCTAATACGTCAAATGGGTCTCATAACATGGGCCCTATGCACACCACAGTGGGTCTCAACCCACGGGCCTTTATACATCACAATGGGTCTCGACCCATGGGCCCTAAGATACACCCAAATGGGCCTTATAACATGGGCCTTGCATTCATATCAAGGTGGGCCTCAACAACGGCTACAAATAAATTCAGATGGGCCCCATCGCATGGGCCTTAAATACATAACAGGTGAGCCTCAACAATGGCCACAAGTACTCATCCAGGTGGGCCTCAACAACGGCCACAAGTACACATCGAAGTGGGCCTCAACAACGGCCTTAAATACACATCCAGGTGGGCCTCAACAACGGCCACAAGTACACATCGAAGTGGGCCTCAACAACGGCCTTAAATACACATCCAGGTGGGCCTCAACAACGGCCATAAATACACATTAAGGTGGGCCTCAACAATGGCCAAAATATGACAAGGTGGGCCTAAAACACTTGGGCCTTATATAAACCAAGGTGGGGTCCACCATATATATATATAATACAATATGTATAATATATATATACAATATTAATAATATAATATTATATATATATATATATATATACGTACACTCTCACACACGCTCACACACATGTGCACACTCACACACACATGCACACACGTGCACACTCGCACATGCCTGCACTCACACGTGCATATACACACACGCACACATACGTACGTACACACGTGCACACACCGTCCAGGGAGGACGGTGTGAATAGAACATATACATCAAGTGGAACTCACCGTCCACCGTCAGTGGACGGTGAGAAAGAAATACTTACATCACTGTGGGTACCACCGTCCAGGCGGACGGTGGTAATAAACACATGCATCATTGTGGGTCCCATGTGGGGCCCACCGTAATGTTTATTTTCCATCCAACCCGCCCATAAGGTCACGCAGACCCAGATGGAGGGTGAAAACAAATTTCAGCTTGATCCAAAACTTCTGTGGACCCAAAGTGGGTTTCAATGGTATATGTTCAATTCACACTGTTTCCTCTGGTGTGGGCCACCTGAGCGTTGGATCGAGCTTATTTTTGGAGGGGACCCACCTCAGGGGGTGATCCACCTCATGGACGGTGTGAATACAAAATATACATCATGGTGGGGTCCACAACTAGGGCCAATGGGGACCACCTTTTTTGTTACGTCATGCAGCAAGTTCCTGCCACCTTTTTCTCAAATGTAAAAAAAATTGTTATCTTAGGTGGGACCCACATTAACCAGATCTACCCCGTCCATTGTATGTGTCCCACAAAATTAAGCGTCCAAACTAAATTTCATGTGGGTCCAAGCTCCACGTGGACCCCAGCAATCATTTTCCAAAGTTTTAACGGCAAAGACCACTGTTTCCTATGGTAAGGCCCACTCGATTATCGGATCAGCCTCATCTTTTGACTCAACGCCTAAAATGGGCGGGAGAATAGAATGGACGGCGTGGACCATCTACATACATCAAGGTGGATCCTATTCAAGTGGCCCACTTCCAATGCCTTCATAAAGGCAAAAATTTGCTTTCTTTTGCTTTTCACGTCCAGAGAGTCTCTGGACTCTTTTTTTTTTTTTTTTTTTTTTTGGTTTGGGCGTGCAACGCGTTTGAGGTGGGCCCTTCATAGGTGGGCCACCACATGGGGAGATGACCTGGTTACAATATATATGTAAAGTGGGCCCCACCTTTAGATGGCTTGGATAAAATACATGATTCATGGTGGGGTCCATCCGGGTGGGCCACAAGGCCATATCATCTCATGCACACACAAAAAGAAAGAAAGATGGAGAGAGAGAAAGATAAACGTGTGGTAGAGGGGCCCCGCCACTATGGGTCCTCCGTTACATGATCTACAACATACATTAAGTGGGTCCCATTTCATATGGGCCCACCGATCAAAATCAACGGTGGAGATCCTTTCTCCACCGAAATAGATGGTCTAAATGGCCATGTTATGCAAAGAAAGTAAACATCATGATGGGGTCCATGGAGAATGGCCCCATCATGGATTGATCTTGAAATCAAAGTGGACCATTGGCCACATTTAGGGTCCAAAATGAGATCCATACCATTGATCGGTAGGCCTCACTTGGCCCATCATCAAAACAAGAAATCTACACCTATAGAAGCACCCACCGGTTGATCTCTTCGGTCCGTTGGAACGCCACCCTCCTTGTGCTCCTCTTTGACGGTGGAGATGGGAAATCAAGGGCTAGGATAAGGGATTTTTGAGAGAGAAAAGGTGGGCCACACAACTCATTTTTTTTGCACTTGGGGAGAGCTTGGACGTGAGCTCCTTTTGGTTGCTTGGAGTTGTGTTGGGAAAGAGAAAGAGAAAGAGAGATAAGGAGAGAGAGTGATGTGAGGTGAGTGATGTGAGGTGATGGATGTGAAGTGTACTTGACATGTGTAAGAGAGAGGGTGAGAAAGAGTTGACTTTGGAGAGAGAAAGCATGGGTTGCTTGTACTTGACATTAAAGTGATTGATTGATGGATGTGATTGATTGATTGATGGGATTGATTTGACATTGTGTAGAGATTCTCTCGGGATTGAGAAAGCGCGGTGTTTCTTCGAAAGAAACGCTGACTCACATCTTCTGGTCAGGGTATCGGATCGGTGCATGAGTTGCGGCGTTGGAACCGCGGCGACGGTGCGGTCGCAATGATACAGGTCTCGGATTAAACAGACTCGAATCTAAAGGATACGACTTATGATCGATCGCAACGTCGATTATCAGTCGCGGATTGCCGGCCTTCGACGAAAATGATCGCAGGATTCATCGGAACAGTACGAACTAGGATACGAGTCTTACATCTGTTTAGTGACTCGTCTCTTCAGTGACTTAGTCTTTGGTTTTAGCATAATGGGTTTGTGGTTTTGCACATCCAAGGCTAGCTTCCTTGGATCCTTGGATCAGACGAATTCGGTTGATCCTGGGGACAGGCTGTGTTTATGTATTTGCTCGAAATTAATGGAGCAGACCCGGATGTGCGTCGGAGCTATCCGGATGAGCGGGGGTCCCTGGAAGGTGGGAACCGCTGTTATGACCATGATGAAGCTGTCCATTTCCTATGGACAGCATTGGAAGGGCCTGACCATTTGGACAGGCCGTGTTTATGTATTTGCTCGAAATTAATGGAGCAGACCCGGATGTGCGTCGGAGCTATCCGGATGAGCGGGGGTCCCTGGAAGGTGGGAACCGCTGACCATGATGAAGCTGTCCATTTCCTATGGACAGCATTGGAAGGGCCTGGCCATTTGGACAGGCCGTGTTTATATCTGTATTTGCAGGGACCACACCCTTAACCTATAACCTAAACTTATTCTCACATCCCAAAACCTAAAACTACAACCTAAACCTTCACCTAAACCTATAACCTATAACCTAAACCTATAACCTATAACCTAAACCTATAACCTAAACTCAATTCCCTAAACTTTAACCTACAACCTAACCTATTCTCAAATCCCTAAACCTAAACCTACACCTAATCCTAATCTTAACTCCCTAACCTAAACCTAAACCTAAACTTGAAAACCCAAACCTAAACCCGATACCGAACCCGAACCCGATTTCCTAAACCTAAACCTTAACCTATTCTCAATTCCCAAAACCTATAGCTTATAACCTGAACCTAAATTAACCTATAACCTAAAACCAAAACCAAAACCAAAACCTATAACCTAAACCCCAAACCCATTCCCAAATCCCAAAACCTATAACCTAAACTGTAACCTTAACCTAAACCTATAACCTATAACCTAAACCAAAACCTATAACTTAAACCAAAACCAAAACCTATAACCTAAACCCGAACCCATTCTCAAATCCCAAAACCTATAACATAAACCGAAACCTTAACCTAAACCTATAACCTATAACCTAAACCAAAACCTATAACCTAAACCAAAACCAAAACCTATAATCTAAACCCGAACCCATTCTCAAATCCTATAACCTAAACCTATAACCTATATCCTAAACCAAAACCTATAACCAAAACCAAAACCAAAACCTATAGCCTAAACCTAAATCAAAACCTATAACCTAAACCTAAACCTAACCTAATCCTATAACCTATAACCTAAACCAAAACCAAAACCTATAGCCTAAACCTAAATCAAAACCTATAACCTAAACCTAAACCTAACCTAATCATCCTATAACCTATAACCTAAACCAAAACCAAAACCAATAGCCTAAACCCGAACCCATTCTCAAATCCCAAGACTATAACCTAAACCAAAACCAAAACCTATAGCCTAAATCTACATCAAAACCTATAACCTAAACCTAAACCTATAACCTATAACCTAAATCAAAACCTAAACCTAAACCTATAACCTATAACCTATAACGTAAACCAAAACCTATAACCTAAACCAAAACCAAAACCTATAGCCTAAACCCGAACCCATTCTCAAATCCAAAAACCTATAACCTAAACCTAAACCTTAACCTAAACTTGAAAACCCAAACTTAAACCTAAACTTGAAAACCCAACCTAATCTCAACTCCCTAACCTAAACTTGAAAACCAAATCTAAAACTCAATCCCGAACCTGAACCCGATTTCTAAAACCTAAACCATAACCCATTCTCAAATCCTATAACCTAAACCTATAACCTATTTCCTAAACCAAAACCTATAACCTAAACTAAAACCAAAACCTATAGCCTAAACCCGAACCCATTCTCAAATCCAAAAACCTACAACCTAAACCTAAACCTTAACCTAAACTTGAAAATCCAAACTTAAACCTAAACTTGAAAACCCAACCTAATCTCAACTCCCTAACCTAAACCTAAACCTAAACTTGAAAACCAAATCTAAAACTCAATCCCGAACCTGAACCCGGATTTCTAAACCTAAACCATAACCCATTCTCAAATCCTATAACCTAAACCTATAACCTATTTCCTAAACCAAAACCTATAACTTAAACCAAAACCAAAACCTATAGCCTAAACCTAAATCAAAACCTATAACCTAAACCTAAACCTTAACCTAAACCTATAACCTATAACCTAAATCAAAACCAAACCTAAACCGATAACCTATTTCCTAAACCAAAACCTATAACCTAAACTAAAACCAAACCTATAGCCTAAACCCGAACCCATTCTCAAATCCAAAAACCTACAACCTAAACCTAAACCTTAACCTAAACTTGAAAATCCAAACTTAAAACCTAAACTTGAAAACCCAACCTAATCTCAACTCCCAAACCTAAACCTAAACCTAAACTTGAAAACCAAATCTAAAACTCAATCCCGAACCCGAACCGATTTCTAAAACCTAAACCATAACCCATTCTCAAATCCCTATAACCTAAACCTATAACCTATTTCCTAAACAAAACCTATAACTTAAACCAAAACACAAAACCTATAGCCTAAACCTAATCAAAACCTATAACCTAAACCTAAACCTTAACCTAAACCTATAACCTATAACCTAAATCAAAAACTAAACCTAAACCGATAACCTATAACCTAAACCAAAACCTATAACCTAAACCAAACCAAAACCTATAGCCTAAACCCAAACCCATTCTCAAATCCAAAACCTATAACCTAAACCTAAACCTTAACCTAAACTTGAAAACCCAAACTTAAACCTAAACTTGAAAACCTAACCTAATCTCAACTCCCAAACCTAAACCTAAACCTAAACTTGAAAACCCAATCTAAAACTCAATCTCGAACCCGAACCCGATTTCTAAAACCTAAAACCACAACCCATTCTCAAACTATAACCAAAACCTACAACCTATATCCTAAACCAAAACCTATAACCTAAAACCAAAATCAAAAACCTATAGCCTAAACCTAAATCAAAACCTATAACCTAAACCTAAACCTATAACCTATAACCTAAATTAAAACCTAAACCAAAACCTATAACCTAAACCAAAACCAAAACCTATAGCCTAAACCCGAACCTAAACCTAATGTATTCTCAAATCCCTAAACCTAAACCTACACCTAATCCTAATCTCAACTCTCTAACCTAAGCCTAAACCTAAAACTTGAAAACCCAAACCTAAACCCGATCTTGAACTCGAACCCGATTTTCTAAACCTAAACCTTAACCTATTCTCAATTCCCTAAACCTTAACCTAAATGTATTCTCAAATCCCTAACCTAAACTTACACCTAATCCTAATCTCAACTCACTAACCTAAACCAAACCTAAACTTGAAAACCCAAACTTTAAACCCGAACCTAATTTCCTAGACCTAAACTTTAACCTATTCTCAATTCCCTAAACCTTAACCTAAATGTATTCTCAAATCCCTAAACCTAAACCTACACCTAATCCTAATCTCAACTCCCTAACCTAAACATAAACCTAAACTTGAAAACCCAAACCTAAACCCGATCCCGATCATGAACCCGAACCCGAACCCGATTCCTAAACCTAAACCTTAACCTATCTCAATTCCCTAAACATTAACCTAAATGTATTCTCAAATCCCTAAACCTAAAACCTACACCTAATCATATTTCACTCCCTAACCTAAACCTATACCTAAACTTGAAAACCTAAACCTAAACCCGATCCCGAACCCGAATCTAATTTCCTAAACCTAAACCTTAACCTATTCTCAATTCCCTAAACATTAACCTAAATGTATCTCAAATCCCTAATCCTAAACCTATACCTAATCCTAATCTCAACTCACTAACCTAAACCTAAACTTGAAAACCCAAACCTAAACCGATCCCAAGCCCAAACCTGATTTCCTAAACCTAAACCTTAAAACTATTTCAATTCCCTAAATCTATAACCTAACCTAAAACTAAAACCTAAACCTAAACCAAAACTATAACCTTAACCTAAACCAAAACCTATAACCTAAACCTTAACCTAAATGTATTCTCAAATCCCTAAACCTGAACCTACACCTAATCCTAATCTCAACTCCCTAACTTAAACCTAAACCTAAACTTGAAAACCCAAACCTAAACCCGATCTCGAACCCGAATCTGATTTCCTAAACTAAACCTTAACGTATTCTCAATTCCTTAAACCTTAACCTAAATGTATTATCAAATTCCTAAACCTAAACCTTACACCTAATCGTAATCTCAATCTCTAACATAAACTAAACCTAAACTTGAAAACTCAAACCTAAACCCGATTTTGAACCCGAACCCGATTTTCTAAACCTAAACCTTAACCTATTCTCAATTCCCTAAACCTTAACCTAAATGTATTCTCAAATCCCTAAACCTAAACCTACACCTAATCTTAATCTCAACTCCCTAACCTAAACCTAAACCTAAACTGAAAACCCAAACCTAAACCCGATCCCGACCCGAACCCGATTTCCTAAACCTAAACCTTAACCTATTCTCAATTCCCTAAACCTTAACCTAAATGTATTCTCAAATCCCTAAAACCTAACCTACACCTAATCCTAATCTCAACTCCCTAACCTAAACCTAAACCTAAACTTGAAAACCTAAACCTAAACTCGATCTTGAACCCGAACCCGATTTCCTAAACCTATAAACTAAAACTTAACCTATAACTTATAACCTAAACTTATAACCGATAACCTAACCTATGGATTTTGCTACAGTTTAGAAGATTTGTAGCACATTTTTTATTTCTATATATAATTGTTTTTTCAGCTCTTTGTTTTTTTTTTTTTGTTCTTCCTTTTGAGATGTGTACAAAGGCATGCTTGTTTGATTGTGTCTACAATTGTTGTTTTATACAGGTTGACAAGCTAAAGAAGTCAGTGGATGATGAATTCATTTTCTCAAGGGAAGGGTTTTAAAACTTGGAAGTGATCTTGTGTCGAAGTCTACAGAGTTACATATGCAGTTTCAAGGAAAGAAGAAGCTCTATCTTCTGTGTTTGCTGAAATAACCGTCTGAAAAAAGAAAATTCTGTAAAAGCGCGAGCATTATTTAATGCATGATGGCACGCCTTAGTTGTAATTCTTTTGATAGGTTGAACAAAGTAAAGTATTGTTTATTTAGAAATGTGAATGTAGGATCATTGTAGATTTGATTGCTATTGTAATAAATGCATCATTTTTTTTTTCTCTGATTGCATTAAGCTTAGATGAGTTATTAATCATAGCAGGTTCTTGCAATGGAAACAGGGAAAATAGCTACGAAATATAATCCGTAGCAAAGCTACAGCATTTCACCGTAGCTATTACTATCTATTGCTACGGATTATATCCGTAGTATTGGTATCTATAGCTACGGATTATATCCGTAGCTCTCCGTATGTAGTGCTGTAAATACCGTAGATATTGATATCTATTGCTACGGATATAATCCGTAGCTATTGTATTAATTGCTACAGATATAATCCGTAGCTATTGTTTCATATTGCTACAGATATTATCCGTAGCTAATGGTCTCTATTGCTACGGAAAGATCCGAGCTAATTGTATCTATTGCTACGGATATTGTCCGTAGCTAGACCTTAAGCTACCCCACCAATTGCGACGGAAGTGATGCGGACTAGATCCGTAGCAAAAGCCATTTTGCTACGGATCTAGTCCGTAGCCTTTGCCCATTTTTCTTGTAGTGGTAAGTCTGAAAAGTAACGGCCCTCTGCGCATTTGTCGCGGCTTTACGAGGATTCCGTACTGTTAGGTGTGTCGTTCCTTTGCTATGTAATCACCCTAGGAATGTTCGTTCCATTTGACCGTCAAAGTGGTTAGCTGCCCTGCGCGTTGGTGCGGCCTTACGGGGAACTCACTACACCGACTTGGACTCGATCAAATTTTACTAACATTCCGGACTAGGTATGTGCAGGTAATCTGTTTGTCATGCAATCTGCTGAGTCTGACACTTTGGTTACAATGGATTGTCTTCACTTCGAGTTTGATTATTCTTTCCAGAGATAGATCTACTCATCTTACTAGCATTTGTACTACTGCCCAGTTATAGAGATCTGGCCAATCGTACATATATCAGTATGGACTCGATCGTCCTTCGGGGGAACGGAAGAGATCGGGTCTTATTTAACTGTTTGCACTGACCGCAACTGGAGATATGGAAGATTCCTCAGTGTACTGCGCGACGCCGTGCGTCTTTTGAAAACTATCCTCTTTGGAGCTAGGCTCCTTGAGGATTTTATTTAAAACTATTTTTAGATTTTTTGAAAAATATCTGTTCGATTTCGCGGGTGGGACGTCGTCGTTCGGTTTTATTTTCGCAAGTAAACAGTCGCATTGCCTCCACTAATGAGTTGCGGGGCTAACGATTTTTATTTGAAAGTCAGATGGCCTCCATTAATAAATAATGGGGTAATGATTTTTTATTTGCAAAAAAAAGTCAGATGGCCTCCACTAATAAATCAATGGGGCTAACGTTTTTTTTTTT
>JAJHSJ010000987.1:0-48228 GCA_021015155.1 Magnolia officinalis | reverse complement strand
GTTTAGATATTGTTGGTCCACAAGGTGGGCCACACACTCATGATCAGAGACTTATTAGCAAGAAAAAAAAAAGGGATCGGCCACAAGGGAAGGGTCTCCGCCTCATTGAGGCCCTCCCCTCATCACACAAGCAACTCTATCCACTATCACATGATACATACATAATCTATAAGATTAAAGCTATTAACTTTGGATCTATGGTGGAGATCCATCCTCCACCATGGATCAAGGGTCTAGATGACCCAAGGATCCCTGATCTAAGGAAGGAAAGAGCATGAAGGGATCCATGGAGGATGGTCCCTTGCATGCACATGCATGCAATGTAGGATAAGCTACAAGTCATATCCATGGAGTCTGGGGCCACCATCCCCACCTGATGGGTCCCACGAGCTCCATCAATGAAGAGGAATGAAGAATAAGAAGGGGATGAAAGGAAATCTAAAATTAGACATACAAGAACACCCACCTCAAAGATAAACCACCAAACTTCCACACTAAGGTCCTTAGCACCAAGGGAGATGGATCAATGGTGGAGATGGGGTTTCAAGGGTTAGATGGTGGGGGATTAATGAGGAAGGTGGCTGGAAGAATGGAGGATTTGCTGAATTTTTACAAATGAGAGATGAAATGAGGGAATGAGAAGAAAGAGAGTGAGAGAGAGAGAATTATAGGGAGGCAATCATGGCCTCTCTCTACTTGGATAGAGAAACCATAATGATCTATGGTGACAATATCAAAGTGATATGCTTAGTAGGTGTCTAGGTGGTGGTGTGGGGTGAGTAGTGTTTATTCCATGGGAATTGTAGTGTATATGGGTGATGTATATGGGAACTTGTGTCATGAGAGTGGTCCATATGCTTTTGTACAAAAAGGGGGCCACATGATGAAATGCTCACAACTTTTTATCTACATATCGGATTTATGTGCGAGACGCGGCGTTGGAACTGCGGCGATGATGCGGTCACAATGGCATAGGTCTTGGGTCAATCTGAGTCAGGTTTACATGACTGAACTCAAGGATGACTCAAACAATATCCGATGGTCGCGGGGTCACCGAAATTTGATTGGTAGGACCGCGAGACCAAGATGAATGCGATGCATATTCACACACGCACATGCACACATGCAGACTCGGTTCGGGTCTCACAGAAAATCTCTAAGTTTTTCTCGCCTTGTCGATTTTATCAAAGCACCCTCGATATGATCGACTTGCACTATCGATGTCCTCGATTCCTTAACGATATTATCGATAAGAGGACCAAAAATG
The DNA here is from genome assembly GCA_021015155.1 of Magnolia officinalis. Lineage (NCBI taxonomy): Eukaryota > Viridiplantae > Streptophyta > Magnoliopsida > Magnoliales > Magnoliaceae > Magnolia > Magnolia officinalis. Next base: position 46,961 of record JAJHSJ010000987.1, on the reverse strand, counting down.
TCCAGCAACTAAATATTTATATGGACGAATTTATCGATGTATCGATACACTATCGATATCATCGATAAAAGCACTAAATATGTCCAGCAACTTCACAACATATCCAGACGAATTATCGATGTATCGATACACCTATCAATATCATCGATATTCAAATCTCAAGTCCATCGAGAGTAGCTCGATAAGATCGATAGGCAGATTTTCGGCGCCCCTGTTTTTTAAAGAAAATCTCAAAAGTCTTCGATAGCATTGATGCTCTTCCGATATGATCTGAATTCAAATGTTGATAACATCGGAAGTCCATCGATGATATCGATCATGGGCGTGCATTTCTTACAACAGATATTTCAAGTTGTTCTTAACTATGATCGGGGGCCCTTCGATAGAATCAATATTCAAATATCGATGATATCGGCACCAGGTTGATTGCATCGAACAAGGACACAAATCGTCTAGCAAGCTTAAAGATAAATCCATTGGATTTATCGATGCATCGACTCTAATCTCGATATCATCGACATTCAAATTCCGATGATCTCGATGGGTCCCCGATCAATCTTAAAATTCTGAAATATTTCAAAGTCAAGTCTCTCTCATTTTCAAGTGTCGATGGATCGAACCTGTCATCGATGGAATCGGAGTTCGAAATCCGATGACATCGACAATAACTTCGATTCATCGACCAATTGGCAAGAAGTTTCAAAAGCGTATGACATTGAGTCCGAGTTATCGAGTAGATCATCGAAGCTATCGAGAGTATATGCTCGATGATATCGAACTCTGTCATAAATGTGACCATTTTATATCCGTTGAAACTTTTTGCCTCTCTATGGAGGACTTGTCTTTGTTGCTGTGAGAGAAAGAAGAGAGTACTTTTGTGTGTTTCAACTTATATCCTATACCTAAAGCCCTTTCTCTCAAGGGAGTTCATCCTCCAATCCACCCTCACCATTGATATTCAATAGAGTGGATTGGGGAATGAACTTCCCCATTAAAAGATCCTCCAGCTACTACCTTAATGGCAAATCATTATGCTGGGATGCCTTGAATGCATAAGATTGGAGCTACTCTATCTTGCTAATAGGAAAATCTTTAGAGAGTAGGATTCCATCTTCACCTTGACCCAACCCTAAGCCTAGTCTTGGAATATCTTTTGTGTTGTGGATCAAGAGTAGAAAAACTCTTCGTCAACAGGGAGGAGGAGATCTTCAGTGTTGTGCTTAACGGGACTCATCAACTTATCTGTAAGTATCTATAGTCCACGAGGGACACTTGTGATCATTCCTTTCTAGGATTGGGTCTTAAGTGGTTCTCACCCTTTGAAGTGCTCAAGGAGGTCACCCTTTGATAACCCAGAGAGAGAACTGTACTAATATGTGTACTTGATGAGGACTGGCATGCATGCTTTGCATTTCGCATATGACATTTGGCTATATAGGCCTCGCATCAGTTGGTCTTGACCGATAGCATTCATGCCTTGCATTACATAACTTTGGTACAACTGGTAGCATTCATGCCACATATTTCCGCATTACTCTGATATTGTATACTTGGCACTTGCCTTGTGCACATACTTACACCACCCTCTAAGCTTTTTTAAGCTTATGCATGACCGTTGCGTGCAGGTGGCATTGGACCGCAGCAGCACTGAGGTAGGAGAGCTCATCAAATCGTTTTGGAGCTTTTTGATCACCCTGTATTTCCGCTTTTCGTATTGTACTTAAAGTTTTTGATATAGTGGATATGTGGTGATGTTGTTTTGTGACTTGGTTATGCTAAATAAAAAAAATCATACTGAAAATCCTCCTTGTAGGATCCCAGGATTGGAATCTGGCATATGAATGCCGGGAGCCGAGAATGGGGCACTACGGAGGTTGTCGGCGCTAGATTCGGTGATCAGAAATTTTGTGAGCCCATTTTTCGAGTTTGGGGCGTGACATGAGCTTCTCACCTTCATGGATGCATGCTCCGGTTACAATCAGATAGCGATGCACCCTTCAGATAGACAAAATACGACTTTTGTTACTGACAAATGGCTATACCATTACCGAGTCATGCCCTTCCGCCTCAAGAACGCGGGCATGACATATCAGAGGTTGGCAACCAGATGTTTGCTCGGCAGATCGACCGAACTATGAAAGTTTATGTTGACGGCGCCCCTGCCAGTCCTCATCATGTTTATGCCCCTGTTTATGCTCTCCTTGTGTAGGTCCTTGACCTGTGTGGTCTAAAATTCGGGTGCGTTGTGTGGACCCTTGCTCTATGGAGAGCATAAACATCTGGTTAGGAGTGAACCAGTAAAACTCCAGGGTTAGAGGTGAACCGAGTAGAAATCTCCGTGTAAAGGTTGAAGGTGAACCTGATTTAAACCTTAGGTTTGAGGTGAACCCTGAAAAACCTCCTTAGTGAAATTTAGTACACTCAAGGGTTGAGTGCGACAACTGGGAGTGGAGTAGACTTATTGTCGAACCACTATAAAATGACTGTATTTGTGATTGCTTTTCTATATGTGTGATTCATGTCAATGCATTCATATTCATATATCTGATCACATCTCATACACATAAACAGTCACATCCAACATAGACTAAGTTGCATATTGCTATATCTTGATTAGTTTGTGATTGGATCCTCTACTTGGCTTGGAAGCCAGTTGAGTTACATTTGAGCAATCCTGAAAATTGCATACATGGTAGGATTAGAGTGATAAGATTTTTAATATAACTCATAAATCTTTAAAAAAGTCATATTCACCCCCCTCTAGGATATATTGACATATTCCAACTTCTACTCAAGAGGTCTTCATCGCTACTCAAGAGTCCTATCCACGGTTTCCTCCTTGTACTCGTGAAATTCCAAATCCATTTTCCGGATGTTCTTTACATTGAAGGTATGAATTGGAAGAACCGGATCAGTGGTGGTGGTAGGAAAACTGATGATTTGACTTATCCTGCTTATGATCCAGGGATATGGTAGGTGTAGATCCCTGGATGTATGTATAGCATTTACCGACAGATTTACAAGCAGTGTTGGAAGGTAGACCTTCGTCCCTTTTGCAACAGAGTAAACAATCGTAATCATAGGACTTGTGAGGTCAGATCGATTTGTACTCCTTAGATATAGACTTGTAGTGAAGATTCTGTGCATAATCCGAAAACGAGGTTCCATGTACCTAAATTTTAAGGCATTCCCTTGATGCCAGGGAATGTCTCTATTATTGCATAGGTATTTAGTAACCATAGAACGGTTGTCAAGATGATCAAGATCCAAGTTCAGAATGACTTCTGGAGCCAGTTGCAGATTGAAAATGTGAGCTAATGTGGTAGGAGTAATAAACGCATCATCACCATCCAGAGAGACCATGAACGAGGGAGGATCAGACACAGAGAGTGACATGCTGCAAGAAAGTTGCGTGTCTGTTCAAGTTGGCAAGGTCCTCTAAAATCTAGAATGGACACCCACCCGATTTCAGCAAACAGAGGTTCCAGATTGTAAGGTGTCAAGCATCCTCTGTCAACTCTTCGTTCATGGATCAACTTTCGACCGGTGTATTTTTCTCGGCGTTGACTGACCGGAGGCGGAGGAGGTGCATGTGGAGATGGTTGTGCCTCAGACGGGGGCCCACGTGATCTTGTGCCCTGCCTAGTGGGGGTCTCACGATTTGAAGCCTTTGCTTTTTCTTTAGGAGCAAGTACTTTTTGTTGGGACGATCGAGACGATTCGCCAGGGCCCGACACTTTCCCTTTGTCTTTTCCCATAACGATAAAAAAACGGTTTTACGAATTTGGAAAGAGGACACGCCTTGAATAGAAAGCAGCAATACCAAAAAAAAAAAAAAATGGACTCACAAAAAAATAGTAAAGTATTACCGATTTCGTTGTGTGATTTCGGTAGTCTTTTGAGGACTCCAATGGTTTGGTCGAGCGAATCGAGCAGAGGCGGGAACAAAAAGACTTTGGGACAGAAATCCCTTTTTGCCCTCTGTAAACTTATATCGGGCGGCAATCGTCGATATGATCGATACTCTTTTCGATGATATCAAGAGTTCTTTATCGAATTCATCGATCCTGCCTTCGATACCATTCCCGATCGTGCACCTCTTCAACTTCTGAAGTGATATCGATGATATTGACAGATTATCGATTTGATTGAAAATTCATATAACAATCAACTCAAGATTTTTCAACACTTTTACTTCAGACATTCCTTCATGTATACTTATTGTGTATCAACGATAGTCGGTATACAACAAACTTTGTACAATTTATGTACAATTCCAAAATTATAAGCATGACAATGTTTATATACAAAAAGTTCAAGGTGTGTAACCTCAGATGAAACATTGATGGCTCAGCAAAATTTGCATCATTTCAGCAAATATCCAGGTCAGATGCATGACTTGGACTTGTCCTTCCACACTTGGAGTTTTCAGGGTATGTGAAGATTAGTCATAAGACAATTTTATTTTTCTTTTTCTACCCATTTTAAAATAAATTTCTTTCTCCTGTCTTGTATCTTAGGTGGTGATAGATGAGTGTTTTCCCTAGATGGACTCTTGACATTCTGTGTTTCTCTTATCGGTTTGAATTTTCCAATGTGATTTTGTCCAGAGTTATGTGAAATCCGTCTATATGTTAGGCATTCAGCCTCATAATGACCCGTATCACCACATAAATGACATACTAGAGAGATTCTTACATTGCTTCCTGAAGCAGCCAATGATTTAGTTGTTGGTGCTGCATTTCCTGTTTTCTTCTTAGTTTTCTCATACCCTAGGCCACTCTTGTCCTTTCCGGGCCTTCCTATCCCAAACATCCTTTCAAGTTTTTCACCACTCTGAGAAAATTTATAGTTTATTTCAACAAATTTTCTAGATTTCTCTAAGTCATAGCGGAGTGTGTGATTCTCATCCTCGAGATGCCTATTTTCATCTTTTAACAATTCAATTTGTTTGGTAAGCTTAGATGATTCAGTTCTTAGGGATAGGTTGATTCTTTCCAATTTGTCCTTATCTGCATAATATTGCTGTAGATCATTAATTAGGTGTGAATTGATCTCCAGTGTTTTATCTAGATCCTTTTGTAGTAGTACCTTCTTATTTTTCGAGATTCCAAGTCTCTTTAGAATGTTGATGCTATGAGTATAAAGTTGATTGTAAGCATCTTGCAACTTACCATTTTTTATTTATACTTCATTTTCAGATTCTTCATCATCTGATGGAAATGATTCTGTGACTCGCTGTTTTTTTGCTTTCAGATTCAGTGGGAATGAACGAAGCATTGGAGATCATAAGAATTTTCAGTGATTTCTGATCTTCATTGCTTTCTGAGTTACTAGATTCTGAGTTTGACTCTTCTATATCATCCCATGTGGCGGCCATTGATTTCCCCTTAGTTTTTCTGTTTGAGCATTCAGTAGATAGGTGTCCATACCCTTGACAGGCGTAGCATTATGGTTCTTTGGTCTTTTAACCAAATTTGCCTGCAGAGGGTTTGTTATCCACTTTTCTACCTCTAGAGGGACGACCACGATTCTTTTGAAAGAATCTTCTGAATCTTTGTGCTAGCAAGGCCACTTTCTCATCTTCATCTTCCTTTTCACTCTTACTGTCCTCATCTATTGTTTTCTTTGAAGTTTTTAAGACAGTGTTTTTGGATTTTTGGGGTTGAGTGAAGCGTAGTTCAAAAGTTTGTAGAGAACCTACTAGTTCTTCTACTTTCATTTCGTCTATATTCCTACACTCCTCAATTGTTGTAACCTTGGGATTAAACCGTTCCGGTAATGATCTTAGAATTTTCCTGCAAATTTTAGGAACCGGAACCTTCTCTCCCAATCCACCCATGGAGTTACAAATGATATTCAGTTTTGTAAAGAACTCCATAAATGTCTCATGCTCTTCCATTTTGAGACTTTCGAACTGTGAAGTCAGGAGTTGAAGTTTGGATCGCTTCACAGTGCTTGTGCCTTCATGGGTTGTTTCCAATAAATCCCATGCTTCTTTTGATGTCCCACACATGCTTATTTGATTGAAAATATCTGGGACACGACACAGTAGATAGCATTCATAGCCTTGACTTTAGATGTTTGCCTTTCTTTGTCGAATGCTGTCCACTTTTCTTTGGGTTTGGGCTTTTGTGATTGTTGTGCAATTATCAAGTATAATTTGTTCAGTTGGTGGCACGTATCCGCTTTCAACAATATTCCAAACGTCATGATCCAAAGATCTCAAAAAATAGTGCATCCTAGCCTTCCAGTATGCATAATTTATCCATCAGATACTGGAGGTCTAGTGACCGATAAGCCCTCTCCTTTGGCCATATTCCCAACTTCAATCAAGATCATTCTCTAAGCGATGAAGCCCTTAAAGAGAGACCTACTTTGATACCAATTGAAATAGCGGTGAAGACCGCTTGAGTTGAAGTCGGAGTATGCCAATATGTCCTAGAGGGGGTGAATAGGACTTTTTAAATATTTATGGGTATTTAAAAATCCTATCATGTATACAATTTTTAGGATTACTCAAATGTAACTCTACCGGCTCCCAAGCCAAGTAGAGGATCCAATCACAAACTAATCAAAATATAGCAATATGCAACTTAGTCTATGTTGGATGTGACTGTGTGTGTGTGTGAGATGTGATCAGATATATGAATATGAATGCATTGACATGAATCACACATAGAGAAAAGCAATCACAAACACAGTCATTTTATAGTGGTTCGATGATAAGTCTACTCCACTCTCGGCTGTCGCACTCAACCTTTGAGTGTACCAGATTTCACTAAGGAGGTTTCCTAGGGTTCACCTCTAACCTAAGGTTTTAAATCAGGTTCACCTTCAACCTTTACATGGAGGTTTCTAATCGGTTCACCTCTAACCCTGGAGTTTTACTGGTTCACTCCTAACTACATATTTATGCTCTCCATAGAGCAAGGGTCCACACAACGCACCCGAATTTTAGACCACACAGGTCAAGGACCTACACAAGGACCTAACAGTTTATGCCCTACACAAGAGCAAGGGTCCACACTGTACACCCACTCCTTGAGGACTTCAAAGGTTGAGAACCACTGAAGACTAAGACCTAGAAAGGAATGATCACAAGTGTCCTCTGGACTCTAAATACTTATAGATAAGTTGATGAGTCCCGTTAAGCACAATGCCAAAGATCTCCTCCTTCTTATTGACGAAGAGTCTTCAGCTCCCTTGATCTGCAACGCAAGATGATATACCAATACTTGGCTTAGGGTTAGGTCAAGGGTGAGATGGAATCCTACTCTTTAAAGATTTTCTTATAAGGATGATAGAGTAGTTCCTCTCTTATGCACTCAAGGCATCCCAGCTTAATGATTTGCCATTAAGGTGGTAGCTGAAGGATCCTTGAACGTGGAAGTTCATTCCCCAATCCACTCTATTTAATATCAATGGTGAGGGTGGATTGGAGGATAAACTCCCTCGAGAGAAAGGGCTTAAGGTATAAGATGTAAGTTGAAACACACAAAAGCTCTCTCTATTCTCTCTTACAGCAACGAAAGACAAATCCTCTATATATAGGCAAAAAACTTCAACGGATATAAAACGGTCACATTTATGACAGAGTTCGATATCATCGAGCACGTTCGATATCATCGAGCGTATACTCTTGATAGCATCGATGGTCCGCTCGATGACTCGGACTCGATGCCATATGCTTTTGAAACTCTTTGTCAATTGGTCGATGAATCGAGCTATTGTCGATGTCATTGGATTTCGAACTCCGATTCCATCGATGACAGGATCGATCCATTGACACTTGAAAAATGAGAGAGACTTGACTTTGAGATATTTCAGGTTTTCATGAATGATCGGGGAAACCGTCGAGGTCATCGAAATTTAAATATCGATGACATCGAGATCAGAGTCGAGGCATCGATAATTCCAGCTGATTAAACTTTGAATTTGCTGGACAGATTATGGCTTCGTTCGATGCAATCGATCTGGTGTCGATATCATCGATATTTGAATATCGATTAAATCGAAGGGCCCCCGATCATAGTTTAAAAAAAAACTTGAAATAACTGCTGTAAGAAATGTGCGCCCACTGTCGATATCATCGATGGACCTCCGATCTTATCGATGTTTGAATTCAGATCATATCGGACGGTCATCGATATATCGAAGACTTTTGAGATTTTCATTAAAAAACAGGGGCGCCGAAAATCTGCCTGTCGATCTTATCGAGCCACTCTCGATGGGCTCGAGATTTGAATATCGATGATATCGATATGTGTATCGATACATCGATAATTCGTCCAGATATATTGTGAAGTTGCTGGACATATTTAGTGCTTTTATCGATGATATCGATATGTGTATCGATACATCGATAAATCTGTCCAGATGAATATTCGGTTGCTGGACATTTTGGTCCTCTTATCGATAATATCGTTAAGGTATCGAGGACATCGACAGTACAGGTCGATCATATCGAGGGTGCTTCGATAAAATCGACAGGGGAGAGAAAAACTTAGAGATTTTTCTATTTTTGAAAAAGTTTTCTCGCCACAAAAACCCTAAGATGTCTATCTTATTTTAAGGGTTTTAATTACCTGGTGTTTTGGGACATGGGATGTGAGGCTATGGTTTACCTATTGCGAGCTTCCACACATCCGGTTGAGGCAGACGCTTGAATTGTTCTTCCTATCGAGCTCTGTAGCCAGTCTGACTCACCATTCACGTAACTTGACAAACCAGGGCACTAGCAGGTGCACTTTCACTATCTACCGAATGCCCAAATAGAAAAACCAAGGGGAAGCAATGGCAACCACATGAGATGATACGGAAGAGTCAAACTCAGAATCCAGTGACTCAGAGAGTGATGGTGACCTGAAATCCTTGAAAATTCTCATGGTCACCACTACTTCAATCATTCCCACTGAAACTGAATCTACGTCAGAACTGTTAGCCACAAAATCATATTCATCTGATAATAAGGAAGATGAAATAGAGGAACAAAGTGAATGCTTATAATCAACTCTATACTCATAGCATCAACATTCTTAAGAAACTTGGAATCTCGGAAAATAAGAAGGTACTACTACAAAAAGATGATGGATAAAACACTGGAGATCAATTCACACCTAATTAATGATCTACAGTACTATTATGAAGATAATGACAAGTTGGAAAGAATCAACCTATCCCTAAAAATTGAATCATCTAAGCTTACCAAAAAAATTGAATTGTTAGAAGATGAAAATAGGCATCTCAAGAATGAGAATCACACACTCCGCTATGACTTAGAGAAATCTAGAAAACTTGCTGAAATAAATAAACTATAAATTTCTCAGAGTGGTGAAAGATGAAAGCTTGAAAGGATGTTAGGGATGGGAAGGCCCGGAAAGGACACGAGTGGCCTAGGGTATGAGAAAACTAAGAAGAAAACAGGAAATCCAACACCAATAACTAAATCATCGGCTGCTTCAGGAAGCAATATAAGAATCTCTCCTTGTCATTTATGTGGTGATACGGGTCATTATGAGGTTGAATGCCTAACACCTAGACGGACTTCACATAACTCTGGACACAATCACATTAGTAAATTCAAACCGATCAGAGAAACACAGAATGCCAAGAGTCCCCCTAGGAGAAACACTCATCTATCACCACCTAAGATGAAGGACATGATAAAGAAGTCCATTTCAAAATCAGTAGAAAAAGAAAAACAAAATTGCCTTATGACTAATCTTCACATACCCTAAAATTCCAAGCATAGAAGGACAAGTCCAAGTCATGCATCTAGACCTAGATATTTGCTGAAATGATACAAGTTTTGCCGAGCTTTAAATGATGCATCTGAGGTTCTTGACCTCAAATTTTGTATATAAACATTTTATATGTTTATAATTTTGTTGTGTACAATGATTGTACATAATTTTGCCAAGTATACTATTGTTTCATAGAAATATTAAGAGCATACTTGAAGGATCATCTAAAAAATAGATAGAATCATCATCGACGATTGAACTATCGATAGGACAGTTCCGATTAAATCGATAGAGAATCGATACTATCGATGACTCCTTAGAATATGAAAAGTCACATAATCGTGGATGACATCGGGGACATACTCGATAGAATCGATCGGCAACTTCTCGATAGCATCAAAACAATGATCGATATGATCGACTGATGGCACCCGATAAAAGTTTGCGGAGCGAAAAAAAAGGGATTATTTTTCTTGGTCTCGTCGGTAGTCTTCTCTGCTCGATCCACTCGGCCACTAGGCCAAATTACTAGGAGCCACGACGGACTAACCAAAATCCCTCCACAAATCGGGTAATACCTTTCTATACTACAAGAGGTCAATTCCTCTTTCATGTATTTTCGATTTTGTCAAGTTTTTGTCGTGTTTCCAAGTCTTTCAATTTTTTTTGTCTATATGGGAAAAGACAAAGGGATAGCGTCCGGACAGGGGGATTCCTCAAGAGCTACCCGACAAAAAGTTCTTGCCTCTAGAGAAAGGGCGAGAGCACCAGTTCGTGGGAACCCCACTTGGCAAAGATCTAGACAAACCTCACATGGCGAGTCCCAGTCTGATCGACCGACACCTTCTCCAGCACCTCCGCCGGCTAAGCAACCCACACGACCAGCAAAATACACCGGAAGGAAGCTGATCCATGAGAGAAAAGTGGACAGGGTCTGTTTAGCATCATAAAATCTAGAACCTCTGTTTGCTGCAGTCGGTTGGCTGCCCATCTTAGATTTCGGAGGGCCTTGTCAACTCGAACAAACATGCAACTTCCTAGTAGCGTGTCACTCTCTGGTATATGATCCTCCTTCGTTCATGGTTTCTCTGGATGGTGATGATGCGTTCATCACTCCTGCCACACTGGCTGACATTCTCAATCTGTAAATGACACCAGAAGGCCTTCCCAACTTGAATCTCGATCTTCCTGATGTCCAGTCCACTGTAACCAGGTACCTGTGCAATAATAGAGATATTCCTTGGCATCAAGGGAATGCCTTAAAATCCAGGTACATGGAACCCCGCTTTCGGGTGATGCATGAGTTCTTCACGACAAATCTGTATCCACGGAGTACAAATCGATCTGATCTCATGAGTCTTATGGTCATGATTGTATACTCTGTTGCAAATGGGACAAAGGTTTGCCTTCCATCACTGATTGTCAACTAGTTGGTAAATGCTATACATACATCCAGAGATCTGCATTTGCCATATTCATGGATCATAAGCAAGATATGTCAAAAGATTGGTTTTCCAACTACCACTGATCCTGTACTTCCAGTTCAAGTCTTTAATATAAAGAACATTCGCAAAATGGACCTGGAGTACCACGAGTATAAAGAAGAAGACATTCAAGGAGGTGAAGCTGAAGGTGTTGGTGATCCTCGTGGGGAGGAACCTGAGAGGACAGAAGATTTATCCTCTAGACCCGATCCATCCCCATCTACGTTAATAGCCGGACATGCAAAAAGATACAAGCTGGACAGGATCGGGGCAATTCAGTGGGATGTTCAATCAGTGCAAGAGCGACTCACAGTCTTGGAGAGGGTCGTCAACAAAATACAGCAGTCTATGCAACAATTGGTAGATTTAATGACCTGCCGACGGGATGACATAGCATAATCTCACTTTGATCCATAGCACTGATCTCTGAATACTATCTCATGTACATCTCATTCTTAACTCAACACATGAACATTAGTATCTTTTTGAATGTTTTGCGCCTTCTCGGATGTATGTGACAGTTCTTTAACCTGATAGGATGTTTTCTTCTGTGGTTGTATATGCCCATGAATAGGCTAATTATTGTTTTTTTTAGGTGCCCTCAATTGGGCTTGGTGATTTTTGGTTAGGTAACTGTTAAGCTACTGCTGTCTGTGGCAGTATACTTTTGGAAACATGGATATAACTGCCAATCTTGGGCAGTTCATTTTGGCTATGACTAAGTATAACTCATATATTTTCTGCCATGTTTAAGACTCCCTGGTTTGTCTAAGTATTCTCAAAATGTATGTAATGCTTACTTGATCTACTACCATCATTGCCTTACTTTTCATACTGCATCCATACTGACTGCCAATAATGCATGGTTTAAAATGATGTCATCTTTATACATTTATATTTGTTGGTTCTCCCATATGCTTTAACACTTCAGTCAATATCACTTGCTATACCTTTGCCAATGACTGATAAAAAGGGGGAGAACAATTCAAAACACCCCAAGCGGAACATTATATATTTAATGTTGTTACAGGTGTGAGGGGGAGCAGTTGCACCAAGAAAGTGGGAGTGTTGAAGTAAGGGGGAGCAGATACTTCTAGAATGTGTACATGGGGTAGAAAATTTATAAAATTGTGTAAATGCATGTACACACAATTTAGGGTGTGTCTAGAAGTGTTCTAGGGTGTTTTGGGTATTTTGTCACGTAATTGACAAAGGGGGAGATTGAAAGTGCACCTGCTAGTGCCCTGGTTTGTCAAGTTACATGAGTGATAAGTCAGACTGGCTACAGAACTTGATAGGAAGATTATTTCAAGCGTTTGCCTCAACCGGATGTGCGGAAGCTCGCAATAGGTAAATCATAATCTCACATCCCATGTCCCAAAATACCAGGTGATTAAAACCCTTAAAACAAGATAGACATCTTAGGGTTTTAAGGTGAGAAAACTTTTTGTAAAATAGGAAAATCTCTAAGTTTTTTTCGTCTTGTCGATTTTATCGAAGCACCCTCGATATGATTGACCTGTATTGTCGATGTCCTCGATACCTTAATGATATTATCGATAAGAGGACCAAAAATGTCCAGCAACTAAATATTCATCTGGTCGAATTTATCGATGTATTGATATACCTATCGATATCATCGATAAAAGCACTAAATATGTCCAGCAACTTCACAACATATCTGGACGAATTATCGATGTATCGATACACCTATCGATATCATCGATATTCAAATCTTGAGTCCATCAAGAGTGGCTCGATAAGATCGACAGGCAGATTTTCGCCGCCCCTGTTTTTTAAAGAAAATCTCAAAAGTCTTCAATAGCATCGATGCTCTTCCGATATGATCTGAATTCAAATGTCGATAACAACGAAAGTCCATCGATGATATCGATCGTGGGCGCATATCTTACAACAGATATTTCAGGTTGTTCTTAACTATGATCAGGGGCCCTTCGATAGAATCGATATTCAAATATCAATGATATTAGCACCAGGTCGATTGCATCGAACAAGGACACAAATCGTCTAGTAAGCTTAAAGATAAATCCACTGGATTTATCGATGCATCGACTCTGATCTCGATATCATCGACATTCAAATTCTGATGATCTCGATGGTTCCCCGATCAATCTTAAAATCCTGAAATATTTCAAAGTCAAGTCTCTCTCATTTTTCAAGTGTCGATGGATCAAATCTGTCATCGATGGAATCGGAGTTCAAAATTCGATGACATCGACAATAGCTTCGATTCATCGACCAATTGGCAAGAAGTTTCAAAAGCGTATGACATTGAGTCCGAGTCATCGAGTAGATCATCGATGCTATCGAGAGTATACACTCGATGATATCGAACCTGCTTGATGATATCGAACTCTATCATAAATGTGACCGTTTTATATCCATGGAAACTTTTTTCCTATATATAGAGGACTTGTCTTTTGTTGTTGTGAGAGAAAGAAGAGAGAGCTTTTGTGTGTTTCAACTTATATCCTATACCTAAAGCCCTTTCTCTCAAGGGAGTTCATCCTCCAATCCACCCTCACCATTGATATTCAATAGAGTGGATTGGGGAATGAACTTCCGCATTCAAGGATCCTCCAGCTACTACCTTAATGGCAAATCATTATGCTAGGATGCCTTGAATGCATAAGATTGGAGCTACTCTATCTTGCTAATAGAAAATCTTTAGAGAGTAGGATTCCATCTTCACATTGTCCCAACCCTAAGCCTAGTCTTGGTATATCTTTTGTGTTGTGGATCAAGGGAACAGTAGACTCTTCGTCAACAAGGAGGAGGAGATCTTCAGTGTTGTGCTTAACGGGACTCATCAACTTATTTGTAAGTATCTAGAGTCCGCGATGGCACTTGTGATCATTCCTTTTTAGGATTGGGTCTTAAGTGGTTCGCACCCTTTGAAGTCCTCAAGCAGGCCTCCGACGGGAGTGTACGCTGTGGGTGCGTTGTGTGGACCCTTGCTCTGTGGAGAGCATAAACATCTGGTTTGGAGTGAACCAGTAAAACTCCAGGGTTAGAGGTGAACCAAGTAGAAACCTCTGGGTGCGTTGTGTGGACCCTTGCTCTATGGAGAGCATAAACATCTGCTTAGGAGTGAACCAGTAAAACTCCATGGTTAGAGGTGAACCGAGTAGAAACCTCCGTGTAAAGGTTGAAGGTGAACATGATTCAAAACCTTAGGTTTGAGGTGAACCCTGGGAAACCTCCTTAGTGTAATCCGGTACACTCAAGGTTTGAGTGCAACAGCCGGGGGTGGAGTAGACTTATCGTCGAACCACTATAAAATGACTGTGTTTGTGATTGCTTTTTTATATGTGTGATTCATGGCAATGCATTCATATTCATATATCTGATCACATGTCACACATATACACAGTCACGTCCAACATAGAATAAGTTACATATTGCTATATCTTGATTAGTTTTTGATTGGATCCTCTACTTGGCTTGGAAGCCAGTTGAGTTACATTTAAGTAATCCTAAAAATTGCATACATGAAAGGATTAGAGTGATAGAATTTTTAATACAACTCATAAATCTTTAAAAAAGTCCTATTCACCCCCCTCTAGGACATTGACATATTCCAACTTCTTCTCAAGCGGTCTTCACCGCTATTTCAAAGGACAACTTTATAAATAGGAGATTTGAACTTTTCAATGATGGGTATTCCTTAAACATTTAGGTTGATTGGACTACGGAATTACAGAACTATCTGCGAAGCATTTGCGCTTTACCCATATCTCAATCCTAGGCGACTACCAATGGACTCACTGCTTTGACCGAGGAGAAGACCAGGATCCACTAGGACTAAGAAGGGACATAATGAACCTTCTACCCTGGTCAGGTAGATGATCGACATATTGGGTTCAAGCCCACTACAATTGTCTCTTCGTGTTGGCCGAACATTGAAAACTTATATTTTTAATCTAAATAGAGGGGAACCATCATCATGAATCCAAATCTTTAAAAAATATAGCAAACCACCAGGGTGAAAAAGTTCTAAGGGGGTAGACTGCAATAAGCTAGACTAACATAGATAGTATGCACCCTACCATGCACATGAACGCGAAATCAACGAAACTTAGTCGTACAGAATTAAAATATCTTTACCTATTTACATTAGGCAATTTCATGGATGAAATTGTTTTTAAGGGGGTAGATTGTAACACCCCGAATTTTTGCTACTTTGGATTGCCAAAAATCCTTAATTTATTTTTTATATATATAACTAGTCACGTCGTCACTTACTGATCCTTGACGCTCGAGGTGAGCTTATACACGGCTGGTACCAATAAAGAACCATATAAATAAGATTGATCAACCGTAGAAAACCAATGAATCCAACTGATCACTTAAACATCGAGTTTAGCCCCATGATTTATTCACATAGGGCCCAAATCTAATCGACCTACCACTGTCTAATCAAAACAACCATAACTAAATTAAAGATCTACCCAAACTCAAGCTAGCTATGGGTCAGACCTTAATTAATAAACCAAATCAACACAGTTACTCTTTTAGCCTAAAACCGACAGTTTAGAGTGATCATGACCAAATTACCATTTTTGCTAATTTTGAATATGCCACACTATGAACTTAGTTAATCCGGATCCTTACAACTGCGCCCAAGAAATCTCTCAACCCAATTATTCTAAAAATGCCCTGACAAGCTCTAGACCGGTCGTTAGTGGGTCACTAGTTCCGAAATTATAGAGTAATGTCCATCTCACTAGGTTGTGGTCCATCGCGGACAATGGACTCAAACGACACCTTGAAATGGATGGTTTGCACCGTCAAGCCGGCAGTTGTGAGACGCTACTCTCCAAGTCAATAGCCTAAAAATATGAATTTTAAAATAATTAGTCCTGCCACTTAGGGCAACAAATTATCACATTCCAACCATTAGACTTCATCCAAAACTCACACCATAGATCTAAGATATTTCCCTTCCTTATCCACCGAATCAGACCCTTGATCGAAAGACAGTGAGGATTAATCGCAAATCAGACCTCTGTGATCAATTTTCACATCTGTTTGCTACCAAAATTTGAATAGCCCCTCATCAGATCATGGGACACCCGTCCCATGGTACGGATGGGCCAGGGGGCCATTGGGACAGCCTCAAATACCGTAAATGAGCCCCACAAGATCATATGTAATAAGAGTTGCCACCCCAGGGCCATTGGAGCAAAAATGCAGGTTATATAAATCTTAAACCCTCTCTCCCTCACTCCCATACAAAGCTTCCAACAAGAGAGAGAGAGAGAGAGAGAGAGAGAGAGAGTGTGTGCGTGTGTGTGTAGAGAGTGGAATGAGAGCTGAATTTTGAGAGATCTCCCTCTCCTACCACATTCACTCGCTGGAAATCGCGGCTCCATCGCCATAGAAGTAGATTGTCGCTGATAAGATGGTAATTACCCAAACTCTCCTTAGATTATTTGTATGTTAGGCCACTTGCATGTGTCCTAACATGCAAATTCAATTGGCACAGGGACCCGACACATCATTTCGCAGACGCGACACCGTTAGAGAAACTCTATAAGCCTTTAACCGACCCTAGGTACGGACCATTACCTCTAGGTGGCGGTTTATCACACCTAGGATGAATTCTAGTGATTGTGTATGTCAATTTGGTTTGCATGTTACTTGCATGGAGTGGTATTGTTGAATTAGAGTTTGTGCATGGGTAATTCCTAAACTGGGGAAGAAATATTAGTTCCTAACTGCCCCAATGCTTGCACTGCTTGATTTGTTTGTCAAATATGGAATTCTAAGCATGACAACCCTAAATTTGCAAATTCAACAAGAAGAATCCAGATGCATGTCCCATATATGTGCGAATTGGGTTAATTAACTATCAATTTTACTTTATGCATGTTTAATTCCTCGAAATTAGTTATTATACTCATTTTCTCCTATGTTCATTTTGTAATTTAGGACTCATGTGCATGTTTATCTAGAAATACCATGAATATTATAAATCCATAACTCCTGTGCTGATATTGGATGTGATTCATCGTTATGCAAGTCTAAATCTCTCACAATTTCGAGTAGACCGTGTAAGTGTTATGGTCTCATGCTCCTTTGGTTGTCAAATTTTGTGTGCCAAAAATATCTATCGGTGTTCTGTACTTGTATGATCATTTATTGGAATTCAAGACACCCAAAAAGCTACATGTTGAAGCCTCAAAAAAGCTACATGTTGAAGCCTCAAAAAAGCTACATGTTGAAGCCCAGAAACTACATGATGAAGCCTCAAGAAGCTACAATGTTGAAGTTCAAATCTGAAGAAACAACGTATGAAGTAGTTCTATGTTGATCAAGATCTCAAGCCTGACAAGCCTGATATAATTCAATTTATCTACATTCGTTGAAAGGTTGAAGTTCAATGTCCATACGACATGGTTCAGGTTTGAATGACCTTAGGTTGACCCTTTAAGTAGGTCACTTTGGATACATTATTCAAATATTTAAAATACACAAGGTTGGTCTATTCTACGACCAGTCCTAGCTCTTGTTCGACCAGTCCTAACATTGGTTCGACTAGTCCAAGAAATTCCACGACCAGTCCTAAGAAGTTGAAGATTTTTCAGAATTTTTGGTACGCCCACGACCAGTCCTGGAGGTCCTTCGACCGGTCGTAGGTGTGGCTTCGACTCGTCCACGACCAGTCGTGGAGCTACGACTTAAAGTCCAGCGACGAAATCACTGGTCCTACGACCAGTCGTAGAGATCTACGACCAGTCGTAGGTGACCCACGACCAGTCGTAGGGTACTCACGACCAGTCGTAGAACGGCTTTCAAAGATCGCGCTTATTTTTTCAAAAATCTGTTAGAGCTACGACCAGTCGTAGGTTTCTAAGACCAGTCGTAGGAGCGATTTCTGCTTCTATAAATTGAACACGAAATTCAGAGTTTTCATAACTTCCACTCTCATTCAATTCAAGAATTTTCAAGTGATCACTCTGAGATAAGTTTGTGTTTATTTTAAGCTAGATTGTGCTTATTTAATATTCCTTTTTGCTAGCTTATTTAATTTGATTTTGTTTCTATATTCCAATCATATTTGAAAAGAGGAATTATCTTATTCCTTCTTCTTGGAATCAAAATCAAATTTAGCTACGCCCAACGAGTTAAATCTAAAATCAATTAGAACTTAGAACCTTATGAATGTGAGTATTGGAAATTGAACTTTGACATTCAAATCATCTACTCCGATTGGTTCTACCGGGCTGCTACGAAAAAGGAGAAATCCAGGTATTTTACAATTCTGTAAAATTCATTTGCTTTTGGTTTTGTTTGAGGTTGAGCCAGAAAAATCTCATTGTATTGGTTGTCTGAGGAAAACCAGAAAACTCAGAAAAGAGGGGTTTTTGGATTGTGTAAGCCCAAGTGAAAAAGACACAATTGTAAAGGTTTTTGGTGAACCTGTGAAAACCTATTTGTTAGTGAACGCTAATATCCCCTGTGTGAGGATATTAGGAGTGGAGTAGCTTTTTGTGTGGCTGTTGGAAAACAGTTGGTGTACACACAAGCGAACCACTATAACTCTTTGACTTGTGGTTTGAATGCTTGCTTAATTTTCATATCTTTTATCATTTGATCTTGTGGAATGTACAAGGGGATGTGAATGTTGTAATTATTTACATTTCAAGCAAGTGTGGGGATTGTTGTAATAATTTAGATCTTACTTCTTCATTTAAATTCAATTCCTTGCTATTTCATTTACTTATATTAATATTGAGTTCTTGATCCAAAAGAGGTTCTAGAAATAAGGTTGTCCTACCATAAGCCCTTGTTGATTATGGTGTAAGGTTGTCCTTAGAACTGAATTTGAATCAATCTCTCGATATCTATTTATCAAGGTGATTTAAATTTAGCTTTGTGAATTGATTCAAGTTGTAAGGTTGTTGGTTTATTTTATTTCCGCTGAATTTTATTTTAATTTGGCATAGTCCTATTCACCCCCCCCCCCCTCTAGGACATATAGCTTGGCCTTTTCAAGTGGTATCAGAGCCTAATAGCTCATTTTATTGCTTTTTATTTGGATTTATTTCCTGAGCTAACGATCTAAGCTATATAAAAAGATGTCAAATTTTGATAGCCTTTCAGTTACTAGACCTCCTCCCTTTGATGGCTCCAACTATGCCTATTGGAAAGCCAGAATGAGGATCTTCCTCAAATCAATGGATGAAAGTGTGTGGCAAGCCACAGTAATTGAATGGAAACCTCCTATCACGGAAGTAACTGGTGTTGATGGTTCAAAATCTATGAAAATTACACCATATTACCAATGGACCACACTTCAGAAAAGTGAGAGTAGTGCTAATGCTAAAGCACTAAATGCAATCACTTGCGCACTATCACCGGATGAGTTCAAAAGAATCATATCCTGTGATACTGCAAAGCAAGCTTGGGATATTTTAGAAATGACACACGAAGGTACATCAATTGTCAAGAAATCTAAAGTCCAACTCCTCACAACTAAATTTGAAGAAATTCATATGGAGGAAAATGAAATGTTTATGGACTTTTACACTAGATTGAATGACATTGTGAACTCAATGTGGGGTCTGGGCGATAAGATCCCTGAAAGTAAAGTATGTGCAAAAATACTACGCTCTCTTCCTGAACGGTTCAATTCAAAGGTAACCGCAATCCAGGAACTTCGTGATACGGATAATATGAAGGTAGAGGAATTAGTTGGTTCTTTACAAACCTATGAATTAAGTTTTAAAGCTCCTAAAGGTAAGTCTATTGCTTTGAAGTCATCTAAAAGTATTATTCAAGAAAATTCAGATTCAGAAAAGTCTGAAGATGATATGGCCCTTTTGGCGAAAAAGTTTTATAAGATTTTCAAAAGTAAGAAAAGAGTCGATTTTCAAAAGGGAAATGAAAAGAAACGTTCCAAACCTAAGTCTAAAACTTGGAAATCATTGAAAGATAGTCAATGCTACAACTGTCAAGAATATGGGCATTTAGCAAACAAATGTCCTAAAAAGGACAGATTCAAAAAGAAGGGTATGTTGGCTACTTGGGATGAATCGTCTGATTCTGAAGCCTCTTCTGAGTCAGAAAATTCAGAAACCGAGTCGGGCAATGAACTTAAGGCCCTTATGACTCTAGCCAAGTTTACTTTTTCCGATCACGATGATTCAACAAGTGAAGAAAATTTGGATAGTGATCATGAATATGATGAAGATCTTCAAGATGCTTACAATGCCTTATATAAGGAAAGTTGTAAAATTGCTGTCAAACTTAAACTTCAAAAAGAAAAGTTTTATAAACTTAAAGAATGTTTTGAAACTCTTATTTTAGAAAAATCTCAAATTTCAGATAGTTTTGAAAAGTCTAAGTGTGACCTAGAATTCAAAACCTCCCTAATTGAAAATTTGAAATCTGAAAATGAGAAACTTAAAAATGAAGTATCTTCTCTGTTGAGTTTGAAGGACACATGGAGATATGCCCAAGGCGATCCAAAATTAGAAAAATTGTTATCCGGATCAAGAAAATGTGGCGATCGATCCGGGTTGGGTTATGATAAAAACAAATCTCCAAAACAGAAGAATACTTCTTCCAATTTTGTGAAAGGAGAGACTTCTAACTCAAAAGGAAAAGATACTAGTCAAGTTTTTTCTAAAAATACAAAAACTTTTCATAAACCCAAAAGCAGCTATGTAAATTTCAAAAATCAGATTCGAAACCCACTAGCTGAAAAAATTATTGATTTACTGAAGGAGCTATTAAAATCTAATTCTGTAGGTCACTCCTACAACTATAAACATAAGAAGACCAATTATTCTCCTAAACCTAAAACTGTACTGAAATGGGTTCCTAAAGCTGTCTGTTTGGTTGCTCACACTGCTTTCAAAGCTACAAGCCATTCAAAATGGTACCTAGACAGTGGATGCTCCAGACATATGACAGGCGACAAAGCACTATTCACCGATCTTAAAGATATGACTGATGGGTCAGTCACATTTGGTGATGGTAGCAACTGCAAGATAATTGGCAAAGGTACGGTCCAACTCTATAACCTTCCCTTATTTAAAAATGTTTTATATGTTGAGGGTTTAAAACACAACCTGTTGAGCATATCTCAAATATGCGATAACAACCATAATGTTAAATTTTCTAATCAAGGTTGTGAAATAATAAATGAAAAGGGTTCTGTAATATTAACTGGTCGCAGAACTTCTGAGAACTGCTATATAGTAAGCGATAGTAGCTCATCTAAACAAACGTGTTACATGGTCCATACCGATGAGACAGAATTATGGCATAAACGCCTCGGACATGTACACTATCGAAATTTATACAGATTGAGCAAAGGTGAACTAATTAGAGGTCTACCTAAGATGCAAAAAGTAGACAAGATTTGTGGTGAATGCCAGTATGGTAAACAAACTAGGAGCTCTCACAAAAAGGTGAACTCCAATACCACCACAAGACCACTCGAGCTTCTCCACATGGATCTTATAGGACCAACAAGAACGGAAAGTCGAGGTGGCAAAAAATACATCTTAGTTATTGTAGATGATTATACAAGATTCACTTGGGTTTCATTCTTGAGAGACAAATCAGAAACCCTTGATGAAGTGAAAAAGATTATAAAACGGATTCAAACTGAAAAAAGTTCTCAAGTCAACAAGATCCGTAGTGATCATGGATCCGAATTCGAAAATAGCAGTTTTGAGAAATTCTGTAGCGATCAGGGAATATCGCATGAATTCTCTGCACCTAAAACTCCTCAACAAAATGGAATTGTCGAGAGAAAGAATAGAGTGCTTCAAGAAATGGGAAATGTTATGTTAAATAGCATGAAGCTCCCTAGGAATTTATGGGCTGAAGCAGTAAATACAGCCTGCTACATTATTAACCGTGTTTATATTTGTAAATCTAATAATAAAACGGCTTATGAAATGTGGTTTGAGAAAAAGCCTTCTGTCAAATATTTTCGAGTTTTTGGCAGTAAGTGTTATATTTTGCGTGATCGTGAAAATTTGGGAAAATTCGACACTAAAAGTGATGAAGGGATTTTTAGGGTATTCTTTAAACAGTCGTGCATATCGTGTTCTGAACAACAGGACCGGTGTGATTCAAGAGTCAATAAATGTTGTGATTGACGATTTTTTGAATACACCTGTTCCTAGTTCTGATAATGATGAAGTGCTTATACTTGAAAATCAAGAAACTTCACCAAGTGAACCTAATTCTGAATTTAGGACTGTTAAAGATCATCCAACTTCTCAAATACTTGGAAACCCTCTCACTGGTGTGCGCACTCGTAGACAATTAGAGGACATATGTAATTACGTATGCTTTACATCCCAGATTGAACCGGTTAACGTAAAAGAAGCACTTTCAGATGAAAACTGGATTCTTGCGATGCAAGAAGAGCTTAATCAGTTTGTCAGAAATGATGTTTGGTATCTTGTTCCTAGACCTAAAGATAAACATATTATTGGAACAAAATGGATTTTCAAAAACAAATCTGATGAACTTGGAAATATTATTCGAAATAAAGCAAGACTAGTTGTACAGGGATATACACAAATTGAAGGTATTGACTATAATGAGACATTTGCCCCTGTAGCTCGTCTTGAATCAATCAGACTTTTTATCTCCATTGCATGTTTTAGAAAGATTAAAATTTATCAAATGGATGTAAAGAGTGCCTTTCTGAATGGTGATTTACATGAAGAGGTATATGTTGAACAACCAACAGGGTTTGAAGATCCTAAATTTACTGATCATGTGTATCGTCTTAAGAAGGCTCTCTATGGTCTGAAACAAGCTCCCAGAGCATGGTACGAAAAACTGACTAAGTTTTTACTAAGTCATAATTTTCAAATGGGATGTGTTGATAAGACACTCTTTGTTAAGAAGTATAACGATGATATTTTAATGGTTCAAATATATGTTGACGATATTATTTATGGATCAACCTGTACTAATATGACTGTTGAGTTTGCAGATTTGATGAAGTCTAAATTCGAAATGAGCATGGTTGGTGAATTAAACTATTTTCTAGGGTTGCAAGTAAAACAACAACCTAATGGAATTTTTATCTCTCAAACCAAATATGCTCAGGGCTTAATCAAGAAATTTGGATTTGAGAAAGGTAAAAACTTTGATACTCCTATGAGTACAACTTTGAGACTCTCAAAAGACTCTGCAGGTAATGATGTGGATCCTAAATTGTATCGTAGTTTGATTGGTAGTTTACTTTATCTGACTGCTAGTAGACCAGATATAGCCTTGAGTGTTGGTATTTGTGCTCGTTATCAATCAAATCCTAAAGAATCTCACTTAACTGCTGTTAAGCGGATTATGCGATATGTCGCAAGTTCTACTAAACTTGGTCTCTGGTATCCACATGAAACTAATGTTCAATTAGCCGGGTATGCAGATGCTGACTGGGCTGGAAACATTGATGATAGGAAATCAACCAGTGGTGGTTGTTTCTACATTGGAAATTGTCTTGTTTCTTGGTTTAGTAAGAAGCAAAGTTCTATATCGCTATCAACAGCTGAGGCTGAATACATTGCTGCTGGAAATGCATGTACTCAACTTGTTTGGATGAAACGAATGTTGAGCGATTATGGAATTACTCAGGATTCTATGATTTTATTTTGCGATAATTCCAGCGCAATAAATATCTCTAAAAATCCAGTTCAGCATTCACGTACTAAGCATATTGATATTAGATTTCATTACATTCGTGAATTAGTGGAAGAAAAGGTAATTGTTTGGATTACATTCCAACCGAGACTCAACTTGCTGACATTTTCACTAAACCGCTCGACAAAAGCAGGTTTAATAAATTAAAGTTTGATCTCGGTATGAGCAATTTAAATTGAATTTGCATGATTTAGTGTATCATAATGTACATAAATTTGATGATTTATTTGATTAAATTTGAAATTTATTTAAAAAAAAAATTGCAAATTTTGAGTCGTACTCGACCAGTCGTGAGTGTACACGACCGGTCGTACTACGACCGGTCGAACACGTACACGACCGGTCGTGAAACTCGGGTTTTCACTTTAATTTGGGGATTTTGACTCATCTTCCTCATTTCTCTTTTCCCACCAACGGCTCTAGCTACGACCGGTCGAACCCACCTTCCTAGTTCTTCAAGGTTAGTGGTTCCTTTGCATTTTTACTATAGATTCTTGATATTAGTGTCTCAAATCACTCTCTTGTTGAATCTATGGGTCGTTCATTGCAAGATTGGGGTTTTATCTTGAAAAATCTGATCTATTAAAACCTCATTTTTCTATCTTGCATCTTGTTGTTTCATTGAAATCCTCCATTAAAAATGGATGCTAGAGGTAAAAAGAAAACTACTAGAGGTCCATCTTCTTCTAGATCAACTTCTATTGTACAACGTCATCTTCGGTCTCCCGAAAATGATCCTCCGAATGTTCGGGATTTACGTATGCGAAATATTATTGTTGAGCGTCCTGTGAATGTAAATCACATTGCTTCATATGGTATTCCTACTCTGTTGGAATCTGTGGGATGGGATAACATCTTGCATTGGGGTGGACCTGCATACCAGTCCATTGCCCAATCCATGTTTGCATGTATCTGTGATTTTTCTATTGATAATTTAATTTTTAAAGTTGATACTCAAGAAGGTTTGTTTGTAGTGGATCGGCATTTGATTGCTGATATTATGGAAATACCTGTCAATGATGAGAGCATTCCAATTGGTATTTTACATGACAGTCTCTCTGAATCTGAACGTAGAATGCTTACTAGAGATCTATGTAACTTGGATGTTCATTGGACTCATAAAGGTCATGCACTTCCCTCAAGATTTTTGTTACCCAGACACAGAGTACTACATAGGATTTTCATCTCTAATCTTTATCCACGTGCTGGTAATAAAACCGAACTCACTGCTTTTATGGTTCGTGTTTTGCATTCTGTCATCTCTGGTGCAAAAATATGTTTACCTTCCTTAATTTGTCATTCCATTATTCTGTCTCGTCAACATCCTGGACATAGTGATATACCCTTTGGTTATTTGTTGACTATGCTAGCAAATCATATGCTCATTGCTATGCCTACTAGAGAAAAACCCATCCATCATCTCCCCTTCAATAATTCCAATCTTAACAAGATGACTTTAGAATTTACTGATGGTCAAGTGGATGCTGGTGGCGTTGGTGCTGAAGCAAGAGATGCTGGTCAAGCTAGTGATCCTACTGAAGACGTGAATATGGATGATTTGTTTGAAGAACTTGAGTCAGACTCGGCTGATGATCCTGATTTTCAGCCCTCTGATTTTGATGAGAGATTGAATTCCCTTCAAGAGCAAGTGGCTCAAATTCGTGTTACCCAAGATACGCAATTCTCTTATCTACGCAAATATATGAGGCGTATTGCTAAGGGTTTACACAAAATTGATCCTTCTAATCCTGCTCCATCCTCTGGTTCTGACTGAATGTTTTACTAAGTCTGTAATATTTGTTTTTAACTTTACATACTCACTGACTTTTTGAATTATGCACTAAAGTTTTCTTGAATCTATACTTTAACTGCTATATTCATTTTGATTGCTGCCCTTGTTCCTTTGTCATTTTGTGACAAAAAGGGGGAGAAGTTTTGGGAGTTCCTATTATCTATTACTCAGGGGGAGTTGTAAGTGTTATGGTCTCATGCTCCTTTGGTTATCAAATTTTGTGTGCCAAAAACATCTATCGGTGTTCTGTACTTGTATGATCATTTATTGGAATTCAAGACACCCCAAAAAGCTACATGTTGAAGCCTCAAAAAAGCTACATGTTGAAGCCTCAAAAAAAGCTACATGTTGAAGCCTCCAGAAACTACATGATGAAGCCTCAAGAAGCTACAATGTTGAAGTTCAAATCTGAAGAAACAACGTATGAAGTAGTTCTATGTTGATCAAGATCTCAAGCCTGACAAGCCTGATATAATTCAATTTATCTACATTCGTTGAAAGGTTGAAGTTCAATGTCTATACGACATGGTTCAGGTTTGAATGACCTTAGGTTGACCCTCTAAGTAGGTCACTTTGGATACATTATTCAAATATTTAAAATACACAAGGTTGGTCTATTCTACGACCAGTCCTAGCTCTTGTTCGACCAGTCCTAACATTGGTTCGACTAGTCCAAGAAATTCCACGACCAGTCCTAAGAAGTTGAAGATTTTTCAGAATTTTTGGTACGCCCACGACCAGTCCTGGAGGTCCTTCGACCGGTCGTAGGTGTGGCTTCGACTCGTCCACGACCAGTCGTGGAGCTACGACTTAAAGTCCAGCGACGAATCACTGGTCCTACGACCAGTCGTAGAGATCTACGACCAGTCGTAGGTGACCCACGACCAGTCGTAGGGTACTCACGACCAGTCGTAGAACGGCTTTCAAAGATCGCGCTTATTTTTTCAAAAATCTGTTAGAGCTACGACCAGTCGTAGGTTTCTAAGACCAGTCGTAGGAGCGATTTCTGCTTCTATAAATTGAACACGAAATTCAGAGTTTTCATAACTTCCACTCTCATTCAATTCAAGAATTTTCAAGTGATCACTCTGAGATAAGTTTGTGTTTATTTTAAGCTAGATTGTGCTTATTTAATATTCCTTTTTGCTAGCTTATTTAATTTGATTTTGTTTCTATATTCCAATCATATTTGAAAAGAGGAATTATCTTATTCCTTCTTCTTGGAATCAAAATCAAATTTAGCTACGCCCAACGAGTTAAATCTAAAATCAATTAGAACTTAGAACCTTATGAATGTGAGTATTGGAAATTGAACTTTGACATTCAAATCATCTACTCCGATTGGTTCTACCGGGCTGCTACGAAAAAGGAGAAATCCAGGTATTTTACAATTCTGTAAAATTCATTTGCTTTTGGTTTTGTTTGAGGTTGAGCCAGAAAAATCTCATTGTATTGGTTGTCTGAGGAAAACCAGAAAACTCAGAAAAGAGGGGTTTTTGGATTGTGTAAGCCCAAGTGAAAAAGACACAATTGTAAAGGTTTTTGGTGAACCTGTGAAAACCTATTTGTTAGTGAACGCTAATATCCCCTGTGTGAGGATATTAGGAGTGGAGTAGCTTTTTGTGTGGCTGTTGGAAAACAGTTGGTGTACACACAAGCGAACCACTATAACTCTTTGACTTGTGGTTTGAATGCTTGCTTAATTTTCATATCTTTTATCATTTGATCTTGTGGAATGTACAAGGGGATGTGAATGTTGTAATTATTTACATTTCAAGCAAGTGTGGGGATTGTTGTAATAATTTAGATCTTACTTCTTCATTTAAATTCAATTCCTTGCTATTTCATTTACTTATATTAATATTGAGTTCTTGATCCAAAAGAGGTTCTAGAAATAAGGTTGTCCTACCATAAGCCCTTGTTGATTATGGTGTAAGGTTGTCCTTAGAACTGAATTTGAATCAATCTCTCGATATCTATTTATCAAGGTGATTTAAATTTAGCTTTGTGAATTGATTCAAGTTGTAAGGTTGTTGGTTTATTTTATTTCCGCTGAATTTTATTTTAATTTGGCATAGTCCTATTCCCCCCCCCCCCCTCTAGGACATATAGCTTGGCCTTTTCAGATCGACGTCTCCTTATTATGTTGCATTAACCTGTTCCCTTTCCAGATCGGCCAGCAAATTCAGAATCCACTTGGGCAGCCCTTCTGGTAGGCTCGCCCATGGGAAAATTTAGCCCAATTAGTCAAATTAGGATTGTCGGCTGTAGTCGGACTATGGGGGACGTTTCTCTTAAAGTCGTAAAATTCGTAGTTTGTCTAGTGGGGATAAATTGGGCCCACCAGCTGGCCATCCATGTTTGTTAACCATGTATGTACATGCCCACTTGAACCCAAGACACCCTGCGTTCATTTGCTCCCACTGACAAATCGCTAGTTGGGGCCCACAAATCTCGGGAGCCGAGCATGGTGGTATGAGACTTATACCTGAGCTATCAGCCTATGCTGGGGTGACGAGCCTCCCTGTAGTGACACGAGCAAAGACTCTTTCTCAAAATTATCTTCATATGATCACAAGAGTAATACTTCCACGATCGTTAGGGCTGCAAGATTGGGCTAGGGCATTGATCTGTCAGGGCGTCCCATTTCCCCAAACTATTGGATGAATGGACGCAATTAATCAACTCGGCCAACATATCACATCACATTGCATTAGCTAGAATTGGCGATTCAGCAGTCGAGGTCGCATTGAAGGAGTGTTGGGCATTGCGATCGTTAGACGTTGTCGCTCGAGGGAGTGTTGGAAGTAAGGGCATGCATCATATCATGAAAACATGCATTTGCATTAATAAGAGCGGTTAGGACTCTATGAATGATTGCTTTTCACTAAATTTATCTCTATGTATGATGATATGCGCAACTTATTGTTAATGGAACAACTGAGTTAGCTACTCACTCCCACTCTGGGACAATGTTTTAAGACACCAACCAGAACCTGTCTTAGATGCAAGGATCACGGGGCTCGACACACTTGATGGAGCGAGCGTGGATGATGAGGAGTTGTCGTACTTTCAGATCTTTGGCGGATCTTCGTAGTCTGATATAGGGATCGTCGTGGGGCATAGGACAAGGGTCCAGATATTTTATGGATGATATATTTTACGGGATTAGTCCCTCTTGTTATTCACATTGTCTTTACGTTTGGGCATGAAATTTATTTATTTTTAGCTGTAGTTGATTTCATTCCGTTGGTCCTGATTATGTTACATGGCCTACTATACTCCCTCACTACTTATGAAATAAAAGAATACTTCAAATTCCGAAGCCCAATAGGGCATACGTGGCACCCGAGAATTCTGGAGCAGAGTACCTACTCGGCCCCTAAAATTAGTGGCGTTACATTTGGTTGGACTGAACATCAAGATGAATTAACTCTAAAAATCACAGTTTGTTGCTGGACTGTTCTGTACACATTCAGTCAGACCGAATCGACAGAACAATCTATTATTTCTATTATCGGACTTTATGATTTAGCCAGTCTTTTCTCTCTCTTTTGCACTTAATTTTCTTGAATCTTTGGCACTTGAATTCTTCATTAATCACATCCAAATCTCTAATCTTCACTTGGTTATTCTTTGAGCATTAAATCTCCTTTCTAATCGTTCTTTTCATCCTAACTCTCCAAATCACCTCACATAGAAAGGCACGGGTAATTCGATCAATTAAGTGCATCTATGCTTATAGAACCAATGCATAATAAGGAAAACTATACTATATTCACACTCAGCACACCCCCCTAACTAGCATTTTGCTAGTCCCAAGCAAAACTTGCGACAACTAATCTCTAAAACCCAAATTTTAAACATTTCCCCAGAAAAAACAACATTCTGTGTAATCCTATACATATGAAGTAAGATTCAAAGATATAAGAATGAAATACACCAATCTCTATTCTAATATCACTAGTAACTATCAAACTGAGTTCTATTTCATCAATTAATTAATAGAATGTATTTAAACATCAAGTTCCTAGTGTGCTTAATGAATTCCAACTTATAATCCATAAAAGTTAAACTTTTCTTCATAATGTTAACCATGATAATTACCTCAAAGTGGACAAATCAATACAAGTTATTGATTTTGAACCCATCTCCCTTTTCACTTATTTGTCCAGCTTTTTTATTATTTATCGACAACTTTCGCAATATCTTCTCTTCTTTCTTTTCTTTATTGTTTTCCCATTTAGACATATACAATAGGTAGCCATATTTTATTGCAACTATTTTTTAACTGGTTCTTTTCTTATTTTTATACCAAGGTAGAGAAGGATCTCTAGACTTGGTTCCTGACAATTTTTGTGTAATTATCAAGTTAAACATTAAGAGTTCAAGTTAACTTTTTAAAAAGAATCTGAGTTAAATGTGAAATGTGAACTAGACTCAATCGATGTTTAAATTTTTTTTATCAATTAATTCATTAAAAATAACTTTGATAAAAATCTACTAATTAACTATACTATACACTTTTAAAAATTACTTTGTATCTTATCATTTTTCACACTCATATATATTCAGGTACACGGAATATCCATCTTCCAGGAGAGTTTGGAAATTTGAAATTTGAAATTTGAAAATTTTTAAAAATTTTTAATTCTTTTTGCTCAAAACTAAGAAAATACTGATTACTTCCATCTAATCTCACCCCAACCTAAAATCTACATTCTTCAATGTAAAAGATATGAAATACATTATAATATTAGACAACGAAAATAAAAGAGAAATGGGTAATAGAGAGAGTACCTAAAGAAGATCAATGTGATGGCATGAATTCTCTACCATCTAAGGGGGTTAGCACTAAACCAAAACAAACTTAAACAAACCTAAACTACTCTAACCTAATCCTAAGAAAGCAGTAAATGAATAGATGGACCTCTATTAGACTAGAAGGTTAGTCCTGATAGACAGGATCATTTAGAGGGATGAACATATCCTTGAATCGAATTTCTCAACAAATGGTTTATTATTATTATTATTATTTATTATTATTCTTTTTTATTTAAATCTAAAAGGTAGACCATATACCTAATGATCACTTTTTTTTTTTAAAAAAAAATTTGATTTCTATTCGTTGATAAAACTGTACAACTGCTTTACATTCAGGCTAGATAGGAAAACTGCCATCCATAGCCTATCGTAGAAGCGAAAAAGGACTGCCGATCGAATAAATGAAAATATGGCGAAAGATCATGTCCTAAGATCGCCCAGACCCATCCTGTCTAGAAAAATCCTCCCCTTCACTTCTCTCAGGTTGTTGATGTGAGAGAATGTGGCAGAGGATTGCAGGTCGTTGCCCATCCTAGCCAAATTGTCAGCCGGTTCATTGCCTTCCCTGAAAATGTGCTGGAATTTTACTTCGCCTAACTCCTGCATCCTCTTGATCCAAGCCAACTAGTACCTCCATTTCCTGCTGGATTGGGAATTCAAAGAAAGGAAGGAGATCACTAGCAATGAGTCTGACTCAACAATGACTTTAGAGAAGCCCCTACTGAAGCAGTGAAAGAGGCCATCATGGACGAGCCTGATCTTGGCCCAATTGTTAGAACCGTTACTGTATCCAGCGTGGAACCTGAATAGGAACTCACCCTTCTCACCTCTACAAATACCTCCACCACCAGCCATACTTGGATTGCCCCTGGCAGATCCATCAACATTCATTTTCACCCAGCCCAAAGGAGGTTTAAGCCACCTAATAACCTGGATTGGTTTAGAAGAAAAGGGGGTTGAACTGAACCGAAGATTTAATGATGATGAAAGGGCGTGATTGATTGCTATGAACCGAGAAGCTAGAGGCACGGCTAGACACATGGGAGATGTTGGATATCTAGCCTTTGATCCGGGCCACCTGGACTTGAATTACAGGCGGGTTATCATAGAATTTGCCTTAGTTTCTCCCTTTCCACAGCTCCCAAAGGATAAGACCTGGCACCAAATTACATATAGTTCCAGCCCATCCCCCGGGGGAAGGGCTCTCCACCATTGGGAAAGCCTGTCAGCAATCGAGGAAACACCCAGAGGATTTTGCCAAAAATGGCTGCAAATAGGGACCATATAGCTTTCTTACTGTAACATCTCGAAAAATTGAGGGTCGAGTAGTAACTCAACTCTCGAGTTTCCAGAACATCACTTATGCAACATAGATAATGATGATTGAATGTTGTCTGTATTAGTGCATTGAACATGAGTGATATTAAGCCAAAACAGAATATTAGCCAAGACAGTGAATTAGTAAAGGGAAGACTGTGATAGATATATATATAATATAAAAACAGTGGTGGGTCTCCAGAGTGTGATAATGTTACCAGGTTAAATAATTACAAATACAGTTCTAAAATATACCAAATGTGAGGAAGTGTAATGTCTTCTATTCCAAGTACCATAGCCCCGTTAATACAATACCAGGTCTTCACAGACCTGTCAGAGAGTTACATGTAGGAGAACTCTCAATATCATAGTAGTAGTCCGGCTCTACTTCATAAGCATTGTTGTCACCTGAAACTCAGCAAATCTGGTTGGTGTGTACAACACCGTCTCGTGACGTGGGAGTGAGTGATCAACTCAGTGGAACAATAAAAGCATAGGTTAACATATATCAATTCAGTCAAGCAGTAATGAT
This sequence comes from Magnolia officinalis, assembly GCA_021015155.1. Taxonomy (NCBI): domain Eukaryota; kingdom Viridiplantae; phylum Streptophyta; class Magnoliopsida; order Magnoliales; family Magnoliaceae; genus Magnolia; species Magnolia officinalis. The sequence goes on along the minus strand of JAJHSJ010000987.1, from coordinate 14,564 downwards.
AAAGCAATACAATCAAACAATTCTAACTACTCTTATTTAATGCAAGTATGAAATGACATGATGTATGCCCTTGCCAAACCACCCTCATGCGACACCATCTTACATTCGTGAATACGTTCATCCCTCAGTGCTCCACATCTACTAGGCACATGCAATGCATGAAGAGCATGATTACCGAGTTGTTATTAGTCCATTTCAAACAGAAGTATTGGAAAACTAAGGTACCTCCCTTATATCATTCCAAACATGATCCATTCTAGGGTCGTCAGTCCTAGTTAATCTCATACGATATTATGGTTTGAGAGGCATAGCGAAGGCATCACAAAGGGCTCGTCACCCGTCAGCACGGAACAGATCTTACCGTATGCCGCTCAATTGCTGGCCGTCAGCTTGAATACAGGTCTCACCGTACTCGGCTCAATCGCTGGCCGTCAGCTCAAATATAGATCTCACCATACTCGGCTCAACTCATGCTCTAGTTGCTGTGAAGGGCTCGTCGCCAATCACAGACCTTAGAGTATACTCGAAGACACTACGGAGGGCTCGTCGCCCATCAGTACGAATACAAGTCTCACCGTATTCGGCTCTCGCCGTAGGTGTCGACAACTCGAATATAGTGTCGCATACCACCATAAATGGCTCACGAGTCTGGTTGCTCACTGGTCACTACGGGGAGGCACGTGGCCCCAGCGTAGGCCAACAACTCGACCACGGTGTCCCATACCACCATGCTCGGCTCATGAGTCTTAGCGGATCGAGGTACCACGCTTAAAAGGGATTTCACTGGTAAGTTTGGTACCCTAGGTTCAAGCAGTAGTGTCCAAACATGGTGAACATACATTAGACAGATCGGGTTACTTGACGAGCTCGGCTAGCTCGATCGCACAACAAGTTGAACGATATGAAGCGCATAAGCACTTCATGTGGCCAACTACTATCGCCAACCGAAGTACGACTCGGGTTCATCGAACACATCTCACGTGGCAAATGAATCACAGCCACGAATTCAATTCTGGTACCGATTGTACGGACTATAATCATAGCCCCAAACACAATCAATTGCGGATAGATAAGCAGTAATGGAAAGATTCAAATCATACAATCAAAGTATGGTATTTTCCATTTAGGGCTGCCAGGGCTGTTGCACGCACTCATTGCTCCACTCCCTCGTCACCCATGACGGATCATACAACGTAAATATGAATTTAAGCATATGCATTACATAGATAAAACCATAAAAGCAGTTGAGCATGTTATAAAGCACAACACAAGCATGAGTTTGTACATATTCAATTCCTATTCACACAACTATCCAAGGAAAACATACACATAATTAAAAGAAGTTGAGAATCATATCTCAACACCCTTATACATTACAATTTGCTAACTACTACTCATTCAGACATTTCAACAACACTTTAAAAGACATACATCAACATACATGACATATGCTGATTACATAGGCATTAGGCCAAATCCTTTCACTAAGGAGTTGCCCCAATAATAACACGCGTACACCCACGATGGATAGTCATGGAAAGTAGGAATCCAAGTTCCATATTCATTCAGTCATTTCCACAAACACTTGGGCCACACATTTTAGCATATATAGTGTATATTGGCCGTGGTGTGATTTAGCGCAAATCCTTTCGTCAAAGGGGTATCGCCAATACAACAATCATATATCCATGACAATTAGTCATGGCGAGCACGAATGAGAATTCTATACTCATTCAGCCATTTTCACAAACACTTAGAATACACTATTACAACATACATGGTGTATGTTAGCAAAACATGTATTAGGGCTATCCTTTCGCCAAGCAAGTATTTTATGCATAATAATATATTTATACAACAAATAATCATGGCAGCCACATCTCTAAAATATATATGTATACGGTACTTTCTACAATACAGTATTTCTACATACATAGTGTATATTAGTAAAACATGTATTTGGGCGAATCCTTTCGTCAAATAAGTATTATCCATATATCGTATATTCATACAATAAATAATCATGTCAAACACATTTCTAAAATTTATACGTATACGGTATTTTCTACGAATACCTAGAATATGTAAAATTCCATAATCTACATCTTTAATCGAAATAGAAAACAGAAAAAAGAAAGCACTTTGTACATGTGCAATTGCATGCAGATCATGAATCTATCATTATCTGACATTGAAAGCGTTGAAAACCATAACCTATACACCTAAAGTATGCACCTTTTATCATAGAATCGTAACAAATCAGCTAGTTTGCTAAGCCTTCGTATATGGCAGTTCGACGACCTATAGAACGGAATAGGTTAGCTATTTCATAACCTACAACTATCAAAACTCCAAATTAGATTAGGATTAGGGTTTCTTACCTAGAAACGGAGCTGGAATCACCGGGAAAACGATTAGAACGGAGCGGTTGTGCTTGCATAACGGCAGGGAAGCATGGCAGGGAGATCCTCCCACAACTCCCACACTTTCCCTCTCTTTTCTCTCTTCTCTCTATAGGGTTTCTCTCAAATTTGTATGGCTACCATGCGAGAGGGTTAAGGTCCTTATATAGCCTAAAAACTAACCGAAATAGACTCCAGGTCAAAGTATACTTAGGTTATAACCAAAGTAGGACTTTTCCAGCTCAACGGAGGACTTCTGGCTGGCCTCCTTGAGCCAAAGGTCGGACTTAAGCTCACCAACACCGGATCTACGTGGAGTTAAGTTTTCATTTCGGTCACGATTTCAGATCACGCGTGGCGGACCAGTTTCAGTTCAACGGTTGGCGGATCTCGATCGGAGATTCCGAGTACATGTAAATGTGTATGAAATTTCTCCTGATCCGAGGGGGTATGTAATTTGGTCTGATTCTGACGGTCTGGTTGCTTAAAACTGATCCACAAGTGACACGTGCCAGATACTATTCAAGATATTTTATTTTGAATTAATTTCACATTTCTCACACTCTTCACTCCGAGCTTAAGCGAATAACACTGGGACACTATCTGGATTTGATTTCCGAGATGGTTGTCAAGCCTAGCAAGGCGGTCCTAATTCCTTAACTTCGTGTTAATCGGACTTCCGACGTGCAGTCCAGATTGATACGGAGTTTCGAGATGCTCCCGAGAGCAGGTAGTCGGGTAATGAGATTGGTCCTAGATTTTAGGGTAACCTAGCGTCAATGATTTTACAAGTTTTTGGTCTTGCAGATCGTATTTAAAGTGATTGGTGCTAATTTCACAGGTACTCTAGTTTAACACTGGCTAATTCTTGCCTAATTTTTAAAGGATTTAGTCCTAAGTAATTTCTGTCTTGAGGTGGTACCTGGGCCTTTGTAGTTTGTATCTAAAGTGATCTAAGTTATATTACTTAGCTAGTTTAAGGTAGTGTCTAGGGCGAAAGTGCTTAGAAAAATTGAAAGAACAAGGTAGTGAAGGGTGGGATTTGTGAAGAAAATGGTTTGAAAAGGATTTAAGGCTTTAATTGAGTGTTTGAGAAGTTAAACCGGTGTTAGGATTGACCCATCGCCTAAGGACGTCTAATTCCAGGTTGGGAAAAATCTGGGCTGTTACACGTACAGGGGCTGGATATGAATATGTGGCTGATGGATTCCAAAGAAGGCCCTTATGAAGAGATACCGTCACAGCATACGCATCGAGAAGTGAGCTGAATGCCTTTAGATTGGATAGCGGACTCAACCGGGACTGCATGATGATGGACTCTCCACATCAGCAAGGGAATCTTCGGTGGCAGGTGGCGAGACCACAGAAAATTGCATCAATCCACCCTTGGCCTGCGGGATCTGCATTCCGCCCATGCAGTTTGGATGGAGAATAGATCGGATGGGTCAAAGGGCTAGTAAGGTACATCAGGCTCTTCCGAAGTACAGAACCCACCTTGGAAGATGGCATCAATCATATCTTGATGGAGGAAATTGAATACTGCCAAAGGAAGAAGGGGCCCGCTTTGACCCAAGCAATCCTAGACCGGGAGGGCGTCGGACCAGCGAAAATGGGCTGGGAAGCGTGGCAATGGAGGGGCCCGCAGCCGGTCCAATTAGCCTGCTAAAAACTACATTCACCTCTCCCGACTTGCCACTAGACCTTCGTGTCCCAAAGTAGGAACAACGATCAGATTCTCTTCCACATCGGAGAGGCCCGCTTGAGCCTCTGATTATTACTCATGTGCTACAATTCATGGTTGTGAATTGAGGACATGAAAGAAGCCCATAAACTATTCTAATGCATGTACATAACACCCCAGGCTAGCTTAAGACGAAGCGCTAGCATTACTTCTGATAGTTTCTAATCCCCAGCCCACCTTTTTCTTTTGGGATGGCTACATCGGCCCATTTCCTCCAGTGAAACTTCTTTTTCCCATCTGCCCAACCCCAGAAGAATGTCTCGAATCAGCTTTCTAGGGACTTCAGGATGAGAGACGGGACCACCGAGGCTGCCATAATGTGGATCTGAATAGAAGAGAGAATGTGGGAAATCAGCGTAGCCCTCCCCACCTGAGATAGGCACTTCGTCTTCCAACCATTGATCCAGTTATCAATCTTGTCAATCAGGGGATGAAAATTTGAGATTTTGACTCTACCTATCGTGATAGGAACTGTAACACCCCGTACTTTTGCGTACTCGGGTGTTACCATTAATCCAAATTTTTGCATAATGGTGTGAAGACACATAATAACCTTAGCATTAGTAACCATCATTCGATAAATCACAACCACACCACTGCGCCTCAATTGATAGAGTATAAAATCCTCGATTCAACCATCAATTTAAAATAGATCGATAACCGTAAGTTGAGGCTTATTTATTATGACCCCCTTACAAATTGAAATAGCCAAATCTTTAATCAACGCCATATAGGAGAAGGGATAAACGACACTGATAAGGGTGAACCCACAAATTATAGAGGAGTGGAAGAAGTGACACAAATTAAATAGTAATAAAAAATGATAAGTGATAATAAGGTTAATAATGTATACTAGGACATCTAATCCCTAATCCAACCACCTGATTAGGATAATAACTGTTAATTCTCCTAAGATCAACTAAGGACCACTAGGAACCATGAAGGTCAAATCTGAAGATGATCTTACCGTCGAATTTACGATAATCCACAAGTAGAACTCAAAAATTCAATTGTATGGCCCGCCTGAGCGTTGGATTCGCCACACTGTTGGTTGGATCTGCTACTTGAAAGTATAGAACTTCCTAGATGGCATGGATCTCCAAAGAACATCATTTGAAAGGCCCGAATCACCAAGCTCATTGTTCACCAGCTTTAAGATTAAGTTGGGAGTGAACACAACAGAGATTTACAAGCCTTGAATCCCACTAATAATCACAGTATGGATAGCCCTTGGGCCCTTAAAACCCTTTTGATCGGTGGTGATCAAATCTAGAAGAAATCCAACCGTTGGATTAGCATGAATCATTAGTTGTCCGTGAGATCATAAGTATGGCTCACTTACAAATTAAAATGATTTAATTTTGATCAAAGCCCTATAGGGGCTGAGTGAGTAAATAAATGGTACTGATTGAGATGAGACCCATGTAAACAACTTAAAAATAAAATAAAATAAAATAATAGTAATGATAATAATAATAATAACAATATTAAAAAACATTGTAATTAAGTATGATGTGTATTAGGCCACTTGATCCACAATCCAGCCACCAATTTCTAATTGACCCATATGACCATTTTAACTGCTCGTAATCGAATTCGGAATCATCTGGCCACTAGACTAACTAAAATCCACCATTAGAAATAGAAAGTTAAGAATATGGTTTACCTAAGTTATGGGTACGTCTCATCCTTTAGGTTGAGTCTTAAATCAGGTGGAATGAATGAATGAACAGATCAGATTGGTGGGATTCATCATAGTGGGCCCCACATTCATCATGTGTGCACAGGAAATACGTACTCTCGTGGTGCACCAGACCTTCACAGCAGTCAAATCGAGTTTGACCCGAAATCCCTCCAAAAAGAGAGATTTTCTCTCTCTTCTTCGGTTTCATAGCAGACGGACATTGTCCGTTTGGGACGTACTGTGTGGCCCTATAGAGGGACCATCTCAATGATCAAGACCGTTCATCATGGCTAGATGATGACCCTAAACAAACCTAGGTGGTCTCACCCGCTGAAGTGCACCCTCATGCACACAAGAACTGACCCAAACCCGAGCTACAAACACAATGTTTCCAGAAATGGAAACTGTCTCTGTGCGCCAGCTTGGCGATCTGCGTGATGGATGTTTGATATGATCTAGGCTGTCGCAAATGGACCATTTCCAGCCGTTCATTCTAGTTAAATGGTCTAGGTTTTCTTTTCTCCACTTATAGTTGCTGGATGGTTGTTTGACAGGTGTCTGGCTAGCAAAGAACCCGGCCAAGTCCGAACCACCATCCTAGCTCCATTCAACCTTTGGAAATCCATGTCCATAAGCTCCTTTAAGCTGAATCAAATCATCCAGCACCTCCAAATCGACGGAACGAAGCCCCACTTTCGATCCGCCATTAATAGCAACCACTCATATCTCTGAAACCACTCGTAAAATGCCCCTGGAGCTTCGAAATACTCCATTTACTAGCCACCCTAGACCACTCTTTGATGTCTAAATGAGACAGATCAGAGTAAGGGTCGTTGAATTTCAATTCGCCATTGATGGCCAAACCATCTTCTCCACCGAGCTACACTGGCTCGGTCCGAGTCCAAGCCGAGTCTGAGCCTTGTTGGGCCATCAGAAAAGGGCCTAGGGAGAAGGAAATAGGTAGATAGAAAATGAGGAGATAGGAAGTGAAGGAGGAAAGTGGGGAAGAAGAAGAACAAAATCAATAGAAGAGAGGAGCAGGAGGTAGTGTGTAGTGTGCATTGTGTGGCAACAGCTCAAACCGAGCCAAGTTTGGGCCAAGTTAAGCCAAGCTCGACACTCTGTTGTTGGATTTCAGCAAAGCAGGATTGAAAGAAAGGAAAGAGAAGAGAGAGAGTTCGAGTTTGGGAACTCGAATCATGACCCGCGTCAGCAGTCTGCGACTCGCTGGCTCAACTGTTTGGTGTAGTTGGGATGAGTCTTAGCTCAGTTAGAGCCATTAAGGGAGAGTGACAGAAGGAGCATGGGGAGGGAGTTGGGGGGGTGATGCAACTGCACCACGTTGACTGTGAAACCCACCAGTTCCTGGCGAGTTCAGACTCGGTTCGGGCTTGTCCAAGTTCGTCAACTCGCTGGCCCATGCCCTGGTGTATATAGAGCTGGTCTAAGAGTCTAGTTGGAGAAGAAGGAAAGAAAAGAAAAGTAGGAGGAAGAAGAAGGGAAAGCATGATGTCGAGTCGACTCGGCTACCATATCTACCGAGTTGACTCGGTCGAGCTGCAAGTGGAGTGGGCCAGCTCAGATGCGTCGAGTCGAGCTACCAAGTCAACTGCTATAAGCCAGCTCTCTCCCAAAGTTAATCATTTGCTTATTATTATAATTAGTGTTATTATAGCTATTGTGATTATTAATTTTGTTTAGCCATTAACAGGTTATGTACGCTAATATTAATTATTATAAGCAAATTTCGACCATTAGATGTTAGGTATTAGCATTTACCTATCATTCATAAACATTATCACTTATAATAGATCACACCATTCATTACCATTATGATGATTATTACTATGGTAGCTACTATTAATTATAACACTAATGTTAACAATTATTTTCTAACTATTAAATTAATGTTGTTACCATTTCTATCATTATTAGGATTACAAATATAAAGAATGCATAGCCATTAGTAAATTATCAATTCTAATAATAGTTATTATATACAAGAAATTAAATATAATTATTATAAATACTAATGTATCGTTTTATCATAAATAGCAGATCACAATATTAATTATCATCATGATGATTATTAACTAATATTAAATATAACACTAACGTTAATAAATATTATTAAATTACCACTAAAATCAATTGCACACCAACTAGGGTTAAAACCCTAATTATCTAACCTAGACCTAAACTCTAGAATAAAATCCTATACCTAAGTGATCTAAACTTTAGGTTAAAACCCTAACCCTAAACAGTGAGTAAGCTTGGATCTAATTGTACAATTTACAATTGATGTTAGGAATTGATTCCAAGGGAACATGCACTTCGTAGTGATGGGTGCAGGCGATTCAAACATAAGGTGATGATTTCTTCCCCTTGAGCTTTCCATTTTCCCATTAGCTTAAATGATGGTTTTATTTTGATTTCAATTGATAATTGATATATCCATCGTATAACCACATGTGAAATTGTTGGAATTGAATTGCTAGATTACATGCTAATATTTATCCTGTATATTTTCTCATGATTGTGGGTTACTCATGGTTTGTTTATGGAACTTAAACTGGTATATTAGTGGGAAAACCCCCCCACTTATAAATGTACACCCATACTTGGGATATAACTCAATTGAATGTGATTGAAATGGACCTACAACTTAGTGATTATTGAATGGTGGCTTAAATTGAATATTGATGGGGGCCTACCATTTAGGGGTTGTTGTGTCTAGTGTTTTTTTAAGGATGGTTTTATCGCATGGTGTTGATATCGGCCCTATGTGGCTTAGTTTTGATAATTGCCCTATGTAGCTTAGCTTTGATAATTGCCCTATGTGGCTTAGTTTTGAAATTCGCCTAGGTGGCTTTGTTTTGATATTTGTCCTATATGGGTTCGATGTTTTTATTGTGCAACCATACGATGGTAAGCCCCATATACTGTAATATGATTGGCCACTAGTCGATGGGTTTTCATTAAACATCCTAAGGTAGTAGTCTCATGAGCCCGGGATAGTGGTATGGGAACTATGCCCGAGCTGTCGGCCTACGCTAGTGACGAACCCCCATAGTGACCTTGAGCTTATTTAAATTGGCTGATTGTAACTGCACTAATAATGGTTTGGCTAATCATGCATACATGGGACAAACCAGCGTCTATCGAAATCGTACATGATGTATGTATTTTGTCTGACTGGATGAGAATTCCCAGGTCGATGATTGCATGCGTGATGAGCCCAATGTCCACACAGATGAGCATCCTCGGGTAATGATTGCATTCACTCATCTATGCATCTAGTAAGACTGCATCATGTACTATTTTGTATGCTTTGTTTTTACAACTATGCTTACCTAATGCGTCGGTGTGTAATCTTGAGGGGAATTCACACTGAGTTGGCCACTCATCCATCAAATACATAATATTGTACAAGTACACAGGTGACTTAGTTGATATTCTAGTTCTTATTGATGATGAACAGGCTATAATTGACGAGGGTGCATGATTGTATTTGCTAAGGATTGCTCCAGGATTTTACATCAGAAGATTGTTGTAATTTATTCTGTTTCACATGTAATATTATTTCATTTCGTAATTGTTAATTTTAGAGACATTGGTTGCATGAGTCATTATAGGTAGCTTCTTGTATATTTGAATGATCACGCGACTTTCCTTTACATTTGATTTGTCCATACTACGCTAACTGCTAACTCTAAATGATTATATAATATATATATATATATATATATATATATATATATATATATATATATATATATATATATGGAATTTGGCTCTTATAGGTTACAGTCGTGGGATTTTTGGGAAACGGGTCATATACTCGGGTCCCGAAAAGTTGGGGCGTTACAGTTGGTATCAGAGCATAGTTTGGACAAACTTGGCCTTGGAAAAATGACCTTATACAAACTTAAATGTCTTAAGTTAGGATGTTTGCAATTAAAAATTCGAACTTAGGTGAATTTCCCTTAGACTTAGAAGAATGGTTGAGAACGTAGATATCCGAACATAGGTTCCTTTAGAAATTGTTAGGATAATCATTTGAATTGATGTGAAGTCTCATTAAAATTGAGAGAAAGAGAGAATGATAGAAAACTCAATGTTAGGTTCCTTGAAATAAAAAATTGTTTGAATAACTGTACAACTCGAAAAGAAAATGAACTTAGGTTCCTTTAAAATTTTCAATTTTCCTTGAAATAAAAATTGTTTGAATAACTGTACAACTCGAAAGAAAATGAACTTAGGTTCCTTTAAAATTTCAATTTCGTCGATTGAACTTAGAAACTATTAGGATAGTCATCTGAACTTATAAAAGTTTCCTTCAAAAAAAATAAAAAAATAAAATTAGGAACATAGAGGCTTCAAATGTTAGGCTCCTTTGAAAATTATTGGGATAATTGTAGGACTTAGATTCCCTAAAATTTTTGGAGTAGCCATCCAAACTTATATGAGATTCCTTGAGTCAGGGAAGGTGGAGAAGTTAGAAATGAACTTAGGCTCCCTTAGAAATTATTAGGTTAGCCATTTGGATTTATTTGGAATATTTTCCTTGGGATCAGGGAAAGTTGAGAACATAGAAGCTTAAAACTTTAGGCCCCTTAAAATTTTTATTTTTTATTTTTTTATTTTTTTTTGCAACTAGCCCTTGCACTTTAAACTCATGTAGGAATCCCTTAGAATTAAGGAAAATGAGAATATAAAAATTCAAGATCTTAGGTTCCCTAGCACGTTGTTTGGATAACCTAGGACTTACGAAAACGAATGCTTTAAAGATTTCAAATTAGTCATTTGAGCATAGTAAGTAAACCTAGGTACCATTAGAGCAAAAAATTTCTGCTATGAAGTAATTAAGACCCAAGCAAGAACATTCCTTGAACTTGGCTCTCGATGAACAAGTTCAGGCAATCCAAAATTTGAAATTTCCCAACTTGTCTCTAGTTGGAAATATTATATTCAACGAATGAAATGAACTTGCGCTTGTAAGAATTTCCCTAACCACCAGATTGTACATTTTGTAGTTGGATTCTCTAATACATTTCCTTACTCAGAAATAACATCTCCTATAATTCCACCATGAATTTTTTTTTTTTTTTTTTTTTTTTTTTTTTTTAATATAGGCGAACTTATAAAATCTTAGGTAAATTTCAACCATAGTCTGAGCATGTCGGGATTAGATTTGAAACCCTAAGTGACCTTGGCAAATTTCAAACTCAAATTTCCACGTGGGAATTTTGGGTCATGAAACTTTTAGTAGTAGTGCACTAGGTGACTAGAGTGCACATTGGAAGCGTGATGGTCGTTCGCATCTATTCACGTAAATTCATCTGTTATGAAAATAGAAGATTACTAGAAACTCCCCAGCAGTCTAGAATAATCGGGGTGGTCACGAGTTGATGGAACCATATGTGAGCGAAGTTGTGCTGTTTGGTCCCAATTCCATATCCTAGCAAACTCTAATGGTCTCAATGTCCTGATCAGCAGGAAGACGAGAGCGAGATTTATCAGGATTAGGAATGATATAGTGAGTCCTCTATTCTGTGCAGGCATGAGATCCAGGTATTGGGCTCAAAACTACTACAATAATCTATTCGTGTTAACTCGAACACTAATAAACAGAAAAAAAAACTGTATTGTCCCTTAGGCAATGAGAGAAATATCATTAGAAGTATAAGAAAATAAAGAGAAAGGTAAAATCTTATCATTAGTGGTCGCCTAACTCTTAGTAGATGCGATAGGACATTTGATGCGGGTAAACCTTTAAATAATCCTAGTATTGTTAATGCTAGTAGAACGGTTCCAAATGTTTAGTAGAAATTGATATGCTAGACTAGATGCTTAGGGATGTGGTACATTTAAATATAGCTTATTAACAGTGCAGGACGTGATTACACAAATGAGAAATAGAGTACACTATTAAAATGAAATACTACTTGTAATGTTAACACTTAGGGATACACATAACAAATCTCGGGACGAGATTTCTGTTGAGGGGGTAGGTTGTAACACCCGTACTTTTGCATACTCGGGTATTACCATTAATCCAAATTTTTACATAATGGTGTGAAGACACATAATAACCTTAGCATTAGTAACCATCATTCGATAAATCACAACCCACCACTGCGCCTCAATCGATAGAGTACAAAATCCACAATTCAACCATCAAGTTAAAATAGATCAATAACCATAAGTTGATGCCTATTTATTATGACCCCTTACAAATTGAAATAGCCAAATCTTTAATCAAAGCCATATAGGAGAAGGGATATAAACGACACTGATAAGGGTGGACCCACAAATTATAGAGGAGTGGAAGAAGTAACATAAATTAATAATAGTAATAAAAAATGAAAAGTGATAATAAGGTTATTAATGTATACTAGGACATCTAATCCCTAATCCAACCATCTGATTAGGATAATAATTGTTAATTTCTCCTAGGATCACCTAAGAACCATGAAGGTCAAATCTGAAGATGATCTGACCGTTGAATTTATGAGAATCCACAAGTAGGACTCAAAAATTCAATTGTATGTCCCGCCTGAGCGTTGGATCCGCCCCACCTTTGGCTAGATCTGCTACTTGAAAGTATAGAACTTCCTATATGGCGTGGATCTCAAAAGAAAATCATTTGAAAGGCCTGAATCACCAAGCCCATTGTTCATCAGCTTCAAGATTAAGTTGGGAATGACCACAACCGAGATTTACAAGCCTTGAATTCCATTAATAATCACAGTATGGATAGCCCTTGGGCCCTTAAAACCCTTTTGATCGATGGTGATCAAATCTAGAAGAAATCCAACCATTGGATTAGCGTGAATAATATTAGTTGTCCATGAGATCACAATTATGGCCCACTTATAAATTAAAATGATTTTATTTTGATCAAAGCCCTATAGGGGCTGAGTGAGTAAATAAATGGTACTGATTGAGATGAGACCCACGTAAACAACTTAAAAATAAAATAAAATAAAATAATATTAATGATAATAATAATAATAACAGTATTAAAAACATTGTAATTAAGTATGATGTGTATTAGGCCACTCGATCCACAATCCAGCCATCAATTTCTAGTTAAGTGACCCCTAGGACCATTTTAACCACTCATAATCGAATTCGGAATCATCCGACCACTAGACTAACGAAAATCCATCATTAGAAATAGAAAGTTAAGAAAATGGTCCACCTAAGTTATAGATACGTCTCATCCTTTGGGTTATGTCTCAAATCAGGTGGACTGAATGAATGAACGGATCATATTGGTGGGATTCATCGTAGTGGGCCCACATTCATCACATGTGCATGGGAAATACGTACTCTCATGGTGCACCGAACCCTCACACGGTCAAATCGGGTTTGACCCGAAATCCCTCCAAAAAGAGAGATTTTCTCTCTCTTCTTCGGTTTCACAGCAGACAGACGCCGTCCGTTTGGGACGTGCTATGGCCCATAATGAGGAACCATCCCAATGATCAAGATTATTCATCATGGCTAGATAGTGACCCTAAACAAACCCTAGGTGGTCTCACCTGCTGAAGTGCACCCTCATGCACACAAGAACCGACCCAAACGAGACCTACAAACATAATGTTTCGAAAAATGGAAATGTCTCCGTGCACCAGCTTGGCGATCACACGTGAGGGATGTTTGGCATGATTTAGGCCGTCCAAACGGAGCATTTCTAGCCGTCCATTCAACTCTAAATGGTCTAGGTTTTCTTTCTCCACAACAAAAAAACCCAAATGGCCGGTCCTTTATCCCAAGTCCGAACCCACCATCCTAGCTCCATTCAACCTTCAAAAATCCATGTCCATAAGCTCCTTCGAGCTGAATCAAATTGGCTAGCACCTCTAGATTGACGAAACAAAGCCCACTTCCGATCTACCATTAACCGGCAGCCACCTCATATCTCTGAAACCAATGGCATAACGCCTCTAGAGCTCAAGATACTCCATCTACTGGCCACCCTAGACCGCTCTTTGACGTCCAATGAGACAGATCAGAGCAAGAGTCGTCGGATTTCAATTCTCCATTGACGGCCAAACCGTCTTCTCCACTGAGCTGCACTGGCTCGGTCCAAGTCCAAGCTGAGTCTGAGACTTGGGGCCATTAGAAAAGGGCCTAGGGAGAAGGTAACAAGTAGAAAGAAAAAATGAGGAGATAGAAGAAGAGAAGGAAGAAAGTGAAAGAAGAAGAAGAAAATCAGTAGAAAAAGAGGGTGCAGGTACTGTGGTTGCGTTGTGCGGCAACAACTCAAATCGAGCTGAGTTTGGGCCGAGTCAGGCCAAGCTCGACACTCTATTCTGGATTTCATCAAAGTAGGATAAAAAGAAACTACAGGAAATTCTCTTTTACCGACAATATATTCATCGTTATTTCATTTTTTTCGTTGGTAATTATTATTACTGTGAAATAGGTCGTCAGAAAATAGCGTTTCGATAAGACTGTGGCTAAAGGCTTTTCCCGACGAAATATTACTTCATCGGCAATGATAAAACAATTACCGACAAAAAAACTCATTGGCAACACATGTTACTTTGGGTAGGAAAACAAAATATATTCCGTCGGTAAACAAGCTTATACCAACGAAATATTTTGTCAGTAAAACTGTGGATTCACTTTTACCTACTTAATATTTCGTAGGTAAAAACGTGTAGATTAAACTTGTACCTAAGAAATATGTCGTAGGTAAAAAATGTGGATTAAACTTTTACCT